>JAASGQ010000142.1:0-39963 GCA_023334305.1 Globisporangium canariense
ATCTTACGCAGGGTCACTCAACTGGAGTGGCGAAGGGTGCTCAGGAAATGAGGAGGAGATTTACGTGTTCGAAGGCGCCGAGACTCGGTTCGTGCGTGACGGCCGACGACGATTTGAGGGGGCTTGGCGAGAGTCCAACGCGCTGCCAGAGCTGATTCCGGACCAGCCTGTGATCGAACGGGGTACGCCATCGCGGATTCGTCCCCCAGTGCCTGCCCTGCCTCCATTCACACGTGCTGCTACCGCCTCTCTCGTGCAAGTCGGTCCCGACTCGCGTGCAGTTGCAATAGCCCACATGGATGCTGCTGGACAGGCTTTAGCAGCAGCCCACACGCATGGTGCTGCGCAGGCTGTTACCCACACGCAAGGATAAACAACGAACGGGCCTTCATCAAGACCTTCAAGACCGAAAGCCCACGCCAGACATCAGGTTCGCGAACGGGTACAAAACAAAACTTGAATTTTCCGCTTTTTCCCCAAAATTTAGGTTACTCTGCTAGCATATGCACAAATAAAATGCTAACAAAATCTAACAGGCATTCTGCTCAAACAGCGAATGTAACCAAAATCGTATTCCATTCAAAGACGAGACAGACTTGGTATTTATTTTCACAGGTTGTTGATTGAAAACATAAATTTCAAGATCGTGCGACAAATAACTAAAGAGCTATGGTAAGCGCTCGCGCTCCCTTCTCAAAAAGGAACTGCAAAAGCAAAAACCGGTTTCAAGCAGCAAAGCCGCACGCCACATGCGCCGTCGTCACGCACCTCACTTCATTTCGAGTTTTCCCTTGTGCAAGCCACAAGTCGACCCCAAGCAGAAAACAAGCACAAGACAACAGAAGACAAGACCGTCGCGATGGCTGGTGCGTTCCTGCTACTCTCTCTTCTTGTGTATGCGTTTCCGTCGCTATCACTGCCATGCGCCTACCCCCTCGTTCTCCTCTTCGCATGCGTATCTGGTGGCGTGTGTGGTTCTACATGCGGGGGGAGTGCAGACGAGCGTGGGAAGGGGAATTGTAACGTACGTGTTTGGCTGAGATGAGTTCTGCACGTACTCACCCCTTTCTTCTCTTCGTGCTACGTATGCTCTATCAGCCAAGTACCAGATCGTGTTGATTCGCCACGGCGAGAGCCAGTGGAACGTGGACAACCGCTTCACGGGCTGGCATGACGTGCCGCTCTCGGCCACGGGCGAGAAGGAGTCGCACGACGCCGGCAAGGTGCTCAAGGACGCGGGATTCAAGTTCGACCTGGCGTTCACGTCGGTGCTCAAGCGCGCGATCAAGACGCTCTGGAACATCCTCGAGGAGACGGACCTCATGTGGATCCCGGTGGCGCGCTCGTGGCGTCTGAACGAGCGCCACTACGGTGCGCTCACGGGCCTGAACAAGCAGGAGACCGTGGAGAAGCACGGCCTCGAGCAGGTGATGGTCTGGCGTCGCAGCTACGCGATCCCGCCACCACCTCTCGACGCGGCCAGCGAGTTCTACCCTGGCAACGACGCCAAGTACGCCGACGTGCCCAAGGAGTTGCTGCCGTTCGCCGAGTCGCTCGCGACCACGGGCGAGCGCGTGCTGCCGTACTGGGAGCAAACGATCATCCCTGCGATTCAGAGCGGCAAGAAGATCATCATCGCGGCGCACGGCAACAGCCTGCGCGCGCTCGTGAAGCACCTGGACAACATCCCAGAGGACACGATCACGGGCCTTAACATCCCCACGGGCGTGCCTCTCGTGTACGACCTGGACGAGAACTTCAAGCCCGTGCCGCACCCAGACGCCATCGCGCCGCTCACGGGCCGCTACGTTGGCAACCAGGAGGAGATCAAGGCGCGCATCGCCGGCGTCGCCAACCAGACCAAGGCCCACTAGGCGCTTACGCATACAGTATCGCTTGCCTAAGAGCATGCATGCGTGCGTGCATGGTACCGTCGTTTACACCACTGAGAGAACCAACCAGGCAGCTCACTTACTACCCCCCAACGAATAAACAGAGAGAGTGTCATGCACATGCTTTGCATGTCTCGCCTCCTTCAAGCCATGATGATGATGGATGCGAGTAACAGTGAATGCACAATACATTTCTTCATACCGGTATACCGGTACAACGCCGTTTCTAAAACCGGTATCTTTGAAAGAACGCTCACCGCTCTGTCGCAGCTTTGCTTTGCTGTAAATGCGCCACACTGGAGACGCGCGCCATCGCCTGCTGCCCTCTCGATCACGAGTCCGCCCTCCTGCCTCTGCTCTGTGTGAGTGCGTCTCTGTATAGCCAACAGCGGCAGACGTCTACGTGTCCGTGTATATCCGCTCGAGGGAAGCGCGTACTGTGTGAGTGTGCGTGAGTAAAGTGAAGGAAACGGCCGCAGACAAACAGACAGATCTATTCCCCATGAGCGAGTCGAACCCGTCGGGCGGTCTCGCCACGGACGACGCGTGTGCTACAAGTACGATATCGACAACAGTACGAGGTAAGAAGCAGAGTACAACTGACACAAAGCCACCAGCGCCACTGGTGACAACAGCAGCGGCGTTCGCGCTCGCCAAGAACGGCAGCATCCGCAAGAGCGTGAGCCACAACAACGTCCCGAGCGCGAACGCGCCGCCTGTAGCAAACGGCACAACTGCGGCGCCAACTCCGTCGACGACGGCCATGTGGTCGCATGTGGGCTATCATCGCACGACGATCCCTCCGGAGGCGACATTTGACCAGGAGCACGGGCAGATCAAGAAGGACCTGCTGGGCATGATCGTGCAGTACCTGCAGCAGGAAGGCTTCCACATGTCGAGTGCGACGATCCAGGACGAGGCGAACGTGAAGCTCACGGAGAAGCTGCAGGACAAGGACGCGCTGCGACGCATGACCAAGGCTGTGCTCGAGGGCGACTGGGACCTCGTGGCCAAGCTGTTGAACAAAAACCTCAAGAAGTTTCACTCGCAACAGGGCTTTTTGTATGCGGTCTGCAAGCAGGAGTATCTGGAGCTCATCGACCGTCAAGAGTACCAGAAAGCGTTCACGTTCCTCACGACGCACCTCAAGCCGCTCGAGAAGATCTCGACCATGACCAACCGCAGCGAGTTCAAGGACCTCTGCTACCTGCTCACGTGCAAGTCTGTGGGCGAAGTGGACGCTTTCCGCGACTGGGAAGGCGTCGTGCGCTCGCGCGAGAAGCTCGTCGAGCAGCTACGCGCCACCTTTGAGCTCGACGAGCTCGTGACCCACGACGAGGCGAACAATAATGGTCACAACAACAGCCAGCAGCAGCAGCGCGTCGAGATGCCCGAGAACCGCCTCGTGAACCTGCTGCACCAGTCCGTGGCGTACCAGATGGAGTTCAGTCGGTACCACCCCAAGACGATCCCGAAGGTCACGACGCTCGTGCGCGACTTTGAGTGCGAGGTGCTGCCCAACGCCGTCAAGAGCACGTACGTGGGCCACTCGCAGAACGTCAAGTATGTGACCTTCGTGGGTCAGGACGGCGAGTTTTTGGCGTCCGGCTCGAGCGACACGACTATCAAGCTCTGGCCCGTGGACTTCCCGTCTACAAGTGAGAAGAATAGTCCGAGCATGGGCGAGGTGTGCGAGACGTGGTCCCGTGACCTGCGCGGCCACTCGTCACGCATCTGGTACTTGTCGTCCAACTGCGCGGGCGACATGCTCTACTCGGGCTCGGGCGATGGCACCGTCAAGATCTGGGACCTGCGCAACGCGCTCGCGGATTTGTCTTCTGCTCTGGGTGAGAATGCCGACAGCGACGACGCTGGCAACAGCTACCGTGGGGCGAATGTGTCCTCCTCGGCGAGCCGCTTCAATGCGGACACTAGCAACGGCGCGAACAACAACAATGGTGGAGCGCTGTCCTCGAATGACTGCGTGGCGACACTGCAGAGCCAGAGCGGCGGGGACATCTACTCGGTGAACGTCCACCCAAGCGAGACACACCTCGTCACGGGCGGTTACGACCAGACCGTGCGGCTCTTCGACATCCAGACGGGCGTGATCTCCAAGACCTTCCGCGGGCACATCGCCTCGGTATGCGACGCGCAGTTCAATCGCCACGCGAACCTGATTGTGAGCGGCTCGAAAGACGGCACGATCCGCCTCTGGGACATCCTCAGCGGCCTCTGTGTGCACACGCTGCGGCAGACGCTGGGCGAGGTCACGTCCGTGTCCATGGCCTCGAACGGCTACACGCTACTGAGCGGCTCGCGGAATAACAGTAATCGCCTCTGGGACCTGCGCATGCTCAACGCCCCGCGCGCCCACCTGGCGACAGCCCATGGGGGCAATAATGGCGGTGGAGGTGGTGGCAGTAGCGGCACCAGCGGCAGCGGCCATCACCATGGCTTCGCCACGAGCACCACGAATGGTGGCTTCTCAACTACAACGAGCCGCAGCAGCTCGCAGCTCGAACAGCGACCGGTCCAGCGCTTCAAGGGCCACCAGAACACGGCCAAGAACGTCGTGCGCGCATCGTTTGGCCCGCGCGAGGCCTTCGTGCTCGGTGGCTCCGAGGACGGCGCCGTGTACGTCTGGGACGTGGCCACGGGCAAGCTGCTCGAGAAGCTCGCGGGCCACGGCGGCGTGACGTACAATGCTAAGTGGCACGAGAAGCAGGCGCTTATGGCCTCGAGCTCGCACGACGGCACGGTCAAGACGTGGTGGTGGCAGGACAAGAAGCGATAGAAGGCAAGTGCACAAGCGGGTGCGCTACTGCTGAGCGCCAGCAGGCGTTTGGTATTTGGCTCGGTCTCAAGACTGACTACACAGAGACATTCACACATTGTCATGACGAAGAATGCTAACCGGTTGAAGCAAAAAAAGAAATAGATGTACATCCATTTATCATTTCGCGTCACCTCCAGGAAGCTACGATGCCACATGGGCAGCGCAGTGTATACGACGGGATCTGACGGTGCAGTGAAGTACGAAATCAAACGTAGTAAAGGACATTGGACGAGATGCAACAAGTCGAAAACGTTTGTCGAAACGACCTTCGTGTCTATTCTTCACCAGACCTCGAGACCTCGCGCTACTTGGTTGTCGAACCTACCGTAACTTCAGTGCGAGTCTTTCCGCACGCTACCTACTGACTGATCGGATATCAGTCATCGCTCTTTTTGAACCTCAAGCTCGGCTTTGATTGCCACTGACCCAGCCTGGATAGCAAGCAACCTGAGCAACATCCGCTCGCTCCAGGCCTTGTTCTCCTTGGCTCGGAGCACGTCGTCTAACGTCGGGTGCTCCGGATCGCGCTGCTCGAACTCGTAGAGGCTCATCATCTTGACGGCAACCGCGTTGAGGAGGACCGCGCACGAGAGCCTAGCAACCATGGCCATGGCGAAAGTCGGACTCCTTGCTTGGGTCGTGGCTTGAGCTCGAGTGCTTGAGCGGAACTTGAGAACTGAAGGCTTTCATTTTCCATTGACAGACAGCAAAGCCGAGGCTCCAGTGTATAGCTAGCTAACTGGAAGACCTCGACAGATCGATGTGGGCAATGACTGGTTTGTTCTCCATCAATGCCAACGGACATGCTGCTGAAAGCTGGGGATGTAAGCGGCGCCTGGGGCCACAGGTTTTGAGTTGATTCTGAAAAGTTTGGGCCAGTTCCCAACAGAACTCGGCAACTTTTGCAGTACGAAAGTTTGGTGAAACAGTGCGCCTTGTAGATCGTTTCTGTCATCGAGTCGGCACTTCTAAAGGTGACAGACGGTCATGGGGTCGGTCAGCTCTTGAGACTCGGTTGTCCTATGGCATGCTTTTACTTTCACTGGCAACCTGGAGGAGACGCCACCTGCGGGATGCAACGACTGGACTGCAGGGTTCCAAAATAAGCTTAACGACGCGATCCAGAGCTCGGTCGCCATACGCCTGGAGTGGTTGAACGAGATCGAGAGCCGCATGCAGGAGATTCGCGGGTGCATCAAGTGGACGGACGGAGTGCTAAACAAGATGGAGAAGCAGCTGGTGACGATGGACAAGAAGATGAGCGAGATGGAGTCGAAGGTGGCGCGCATGGAGGCCAAGGTCACGGACGCTGTCGGCAGCTTGGAGTGAGTGAGCAGGTTTGGTGTAGTATTGTGGTGGATCTTCAGTGCTTGGGTGCCTCATTGATTGGGTGGCCAGGAGCTCGTCACTTTTTTTTCCATGCTGATGCGCAAGCTCGGTCGTAAACATGATGCATGGACGAGCTAAGCTGGCCCACTTCGTGGCTGTGCATTTATTCATGCACGCGAACGCTCGAGCAACGCGCCATGGCGTTCGTTCGTTAGTGACGCATGCGCATGAACCGCGCCCTTTGGTTGTGATGAGTGGGACGCCTTGACCGGCAACTCAGTTCTGATAACACCTGCTCTTATTTTCATCCAATAATAATGTAGTATTATCTATTCTAGCCAATCCTGAACTAACAACATATCTCAGAAAGCGACCATCACTCTTGCTGTGACCATTGAAGATCTTCTGTCGTTTTCAAACGGCAAGAGCTCATTTCGGCAAAATCTGCATTGCGCCACAAGCGCCGCCAGCTCACACGCAAGCGCATTGCCTGCGCCGAAGCAGAGGCAAACAGTGAGGCGCACTTTACCTTACAGACATTGACCCAGTGGACGCGATGGGAGCGATCATGGCGGACGCTGCAGCGCAGCAGCGTGCCGCAGCGCACAACGTCAAGAACACGTACTTCTTCACGCTCTTTTATTGGGCTGCACGAAGGTAATGCCACCGCATCACTGTTGCTGTTGAACATGTGGAGCGTTGCTGACTGTGCGGATTCTTCTACCATGGCAGTATCCTGTTCCAGCAGGTGATCTCCGGGTACATCTTCGTGCTCACGAACTCGAACCAGCCCGTGGGCATGGTGAAGGGCATCCAAGGCATCTCACAGCTCGCGTTCTCACTACCCGCGGGGTACTTGGCTGACCACACGCGACGCGACACAGTGCTCAAAATCTCGGGCGTCATCGGTCTCTTGGGGGCGCTGCTGACGTTCATCGGGGTCGAGGCGAGCAGTTTGAAGGTCATCTACGTCGCGTTCGGGCTATGGGGACTCTTCTCCGCGTTCCAGAACCCCGCGATGGAGGCACTCTTTGCGGACTCGATTCCGCACGGACGTCGGTCGTACCCGTTCATGCTCAAGTACAACGTGAGCAATGTGGCACAAGTCATCGGTCCGTTCCTGAGCATCCTGCTGTTTCTCTACTTTGGTGACGTGTGGCGGATCCAAGAGCTACGCCCAGTGCTGATCTTCGGCTCGGGGCTCGCAGCGATCGCCTGTGCGTTTTTGTTCCGCTATAACGACGACTTTGCGCTCGTCGATGAACACTCGACCAGCTCGGTTCACCAGTTGGAAACACCGCAGCGGCTGATGAGTGTGGACTCGGAGCCACTGCGCACGCCGTCGTTCGCAGGCAACGACATTGAGATCGAGTACAACTACTCGGACGTAGAGGAGGAGTTGGAGGACCAGGCACGGGCCGAAGAGCTTGGCAACATCATGGCGACAGAGAAGAGCTCGCTCATCGTGTCCTCTGGCTCAGACGACATGAAAGTGACCAACACTGTCGAACAGGAGCCGCCTCCGCACGTTGCGCGGTTTCTGTGCTTCACGTCGGACCACGTGCCGCTCATCCTTTTCCTCTCGGACTTTATCATCAGCAACGGCGCCGGCATGACGATCAACTTCTTCCCACTCTTCTTTATGCAGGAGTACGGACTATCGCCGATCCATGTGAGCATCCTCTTCCTCGTGCAGCCAATCGTCGTGATGGTGCTCTCGTACGCCGGCCAGCGCGTCTCGCGGCGCATGGGGCGCATGCCGATCATCGTTTCCACCCGCATCGCGTCCACTATGTGTCTGCTCTGCATGGCGTTCGCGCAGCCGCTGCACCTGCAGATCCTGCTCTTCCTCATGCGCGGCGGCATGATGCGCTGCTCGCAGCCGCTGCGCCGCTCTGTGCTTATGGACTTTGTGCGGCGCGAGGTGCGCGCGCGCTGGAACGCGCTTGAGGGCATCTCGGTCTTCTCGTACTCGGGCAGCGCCGTCATCGGCGGCTACCTCGTGGACATGTACGACTACCGCACGTGCTTCTTCATCACGAGCTTCGTGTACTTTGCCGGCCTGAGCCTCGAGCTCTTCCTGCTGCCGCTCACTAAACATGCGATCGAGAAGTGACGCGGTGGCGTGAAGTACATTGCACAAGCAGCGACCAAGCTACCCACACTCATCTCGTGAGGAACAATGACGCGTACATTTTAGATACTTGCATAGAATGCACCGAATGCTTGGAACGAATGTGTTGAACCTGTGGAGGGCTTGCTAGAGGACGTGGCTGCATGGCACGCATCTGAGGCCGCAGTATTTCAGCATGTTGACGAGCCGGTATGAACGGAGCAGGTCATGACCAGGGCAATGAGCACTGACCTGCCGGTCCTCGAGCTACTCTTCCCAATTGCCTTTCAGTTTTGTATCCAATCAGAGATTTGTGTGAGTGAAGGTCTTGACCATCACTCACGCTGGCTCTGAAGAGCTCCACACATCCCGGCCTGATCTCTTTCCCGCGGTGAACCCGTTCTTAGACATTCTCTCTGGTGCCGCCTCCAGCGCCGTCGTGGACGAACTCTCCTCCTCTGTCACATTCACATCCGCCTCCTTCAGCGCACCCGCCCTATTAACACCAGCAGCAACAGCCACCGTCGCTATGACTCGACGCAACAGAAACAAGAAGAGCGCCAAGGGCACCGCCGCACCAGAACCGACCGCCATGCCACCACCGCCGCCAGCGAAAGCCTCACCTGCCACGACTGCCGACACAGCTCACTCCGTAGAGATGATGGGATTTGCAGAGACCCATGCGCAGCTGAGCGACGACGTGCGCGCGTTTCTTGAGACTGTGATCGAGCAGGCGGGACACAACGCCGCGCGCGAGCATCTCGTGACACACATGCGCAAGGGACTGCAGCAGATGGAAGCCTTCCTGCTGCAGCAACACACTGATGAACACGGCAGTACGGTGCGTGATTTCGAGACCGTCGTCGCGCGTGATTCAGAGCTCTGGCGAGACCACGTGCAACTTGCACGCACCGAGCAAGACTTTGGCGTCCAGGACCGCGTGCTGCAGTCGTTACTACAAGTCGCGATGAAAGGCATGGACCTGAAGGCGGGCCGCCCGGGACGACCTGACGACTCGGTCTACCAGAACTCGGAGTACGCGCGCAAGTACATGCCGCGCGGCAACTTTATCGCCGAATGGACCTCACCGACTTCTGGGAACGTGCTGCACTTCCCGGTCGTGCGCGCGTATCGCAAGTTCACGGGCCAGGAGGACGACGGTGAAGAGAAGGGCGCGATCGGCGAGGAGCTCCTGTCCAAGTTCTTCACCAAGCCCAAGGAGCAGACTCGTCACGTGATCTCGACCACCAAGGAGAACGGCGAGGCCGGCCACCTGGCTGTGCTCAAGCGCAGCGATGGGCAGTACCTCTTTGCCATGGGCTCCAAGAACACGCACCTGGTCGCAATGTCCCTGGAGGACATTGAGAATGCGTGCAACGCGGGGCGCAAGGATGGTAATGACCCATACAAGGCAGCAGGTCCGATCGCCACGGCGCTCATGAAGATGATCAACGGCCTTTCGAAGGAGCACCGCGCGTGGCTGTGTGAGTTCCTGTGGCAGACGCGCATGACAGCGTCCTTCGAGATCCTCTGTCCGAGCCACCAGCACGTGCAGTTACTGAACTACATCGAGGAAGATACCCCCGTGTTTTACGGCGTCTCACTGCCGTCCTACGCGCACATGGAGGGTGCTGAGATTTGCGTGAACCCAGTGCTGCCCTACGAGCTCATGCGCGCGATTGGTATCCGCACAGTGGCGTACAGAGTGGTGCCGTTCACTGTTGACGAATACGCGCAGACACTGGTGGAGATCAAGAACAGCTACCAGCACGAGGGCGCCGTGAACCTGTTCCTGGATGACGCGGCGGGCGTGATCGGCATGGAGAAGTTCAAAACCACGTGGTACGTGTCGCTGCGCGCGATCCGCGAGCAGGCCAAGGGGTTCTGCAACAAGCTGCACCCGTCGCCCCGGGCCAAAGCCAAAGTCAAGCAGCCTCAAAGCCCCGAGCAGGTGCTGGCGGAGTCGAAGACGCGGATCCAGCGCCGCTTCGTGGCTATTAAGGCGTATCTGCAGATCTCGGAAGACGTGGCGCAGGCGTACGCTCTTCTGGGGCAGCAGTTCGTCACGTTCCTCTTTGAACAGCAGCTCAATGGGAAGAGTCCGGAGGACGTGAAGGCGGTCAAGACGCGCGTGGCGCAGCTCTTCCCCGTGGTCTGGAAGGAGTTCCTCGACTACACGCAGCTCAGCGACGTCGTCACGACAGCAGCCCAATAGACCCTAATACAATAGAAATCCATACTCATACACGGCAAGTATAAAATGTTAACTTAACTCTTCTCTCCCTCTCTTTCGTCTCTATCGCTATTTCCTGTCCTACGGCGCCAGGTCCTTCTTCGCCACGGCCTCTAAATAATCCACGCTCTGGCCCTCAGCCGCGAGCGCGTCCAGGATGGCGAACTCGGTCGAGCTGGCGGCCGAGGCGCTGAGCAGGCAACGCGTGCAGAAGGGCAAGCTCGCGCTGCTGCGCACCTTCTCCACCTTCGTGGGCAGATACAACGTCTTGGAGACGCAGCAGCGGGAGCAGACGCTCGCCAGGCAGATGCGGCACTGTTTCTCCTTGGAGCTCGAGAACGACAGCGCGCCGCCGCTCAGGCTCTGCGAACAGATAGCGCACAGTGAAGATGAACTGGATCCTGATCCTGTTGGGATTGCGGACACGGAGCTGGTGGACGCGACCGAGTTGGCCGCGCCGCTTGTGCCCGAGGCACCGCTCGAGGACGCCAGCGAACTCGGGTCCGAGCCGCGGCGGCGCCGCTGGGCCTGCGCGGCTAGCAGCATCCTCGTGAGCTTCTTCATCTCGGCGATGTGCACATTCTTGGCGTCGGCCACGGACACCTCGCCGCCCATGGTAGCAGCAAGGTTGTACGGCGCGTCCCCGCGCGGACTGAAGAAGCCGCGCACGAGCAGCTCCACACAATTCTCCTTGCGCTGGCGGAAGATGTGGCAGAACGAAATACTCGCGCGCACCAACTGAAACTCGGGCAGCTCGCGCACCTCCGGGATGTCCACCGAGTGGCGCAGGTGGTAGCCGATGCGTTCGCCGCTGGGCGTCTTCGCGAAGCCGATCGACTCAATGTAGAGCACGTCGCGCGCGCGCATGACGGCGCTGCCCAACATCGACAGACTGTCCTTGATCGCCCACTTGATGCCGAGCTCGCGAAATGGACTCTGCTCCGTCGGCTTGAGCACCTTAGCGAGCACGCTCCAGTCCGCGTACCCATCCCCGCCGTAGAGCGTCTTGAGCTGCATGGCCTCCGTGTCCGGGTTGAGTGCGCCGTACATGACGTCGTCCAGGTTGCCCTGGATCGTGCCGAATGTGAGCAGCGATACGACCCTGTCGCCCTCCAGCGTCGAGTCCTCAGACGAGTTGCTTGCCGTGTCATCGACACTCGAGCGTCGCTCACGGTACACGCGCACGTCGTCGCGCGTCTTGATCTTCTTCCAGCGGTTCTCGTCCACGACGCCCTTGTGCTCCGTCAGCAGCTCACTGTAGAGCTCGATTGTCTTCTTCACGACGGCCTCGGCCGCGGCCTCGAGCTTGTGCTCGTCGTCACGCGAGAGCGCCAATGGCGGGAAGGGTGTCACAGCCAGCGGGTACTTGGGCATGACGGCTTCGACGTGAAGAGCTCCAATGCGCGAGTGAGACATCGCAATGGATCACGAGGCTGGGGAGTGCGTGTCCGTGCGTGCGTGGGTGGCCTTGTGTGAGTGGGTGACCTTGTAGCTCGCTTCACAGACTGAGCGAGCGGGAAGCAGGTACCGCCCGTCGCGTTCCCATCAGCTTCGCTCTCTTTCGCTGACGCCAGGCATCACGACCAGACGCGGGTTGTGGCGCAGAGTTAGTCAGCATTCGTATATAATGATGGCTACAACTGTTTGGAATAGCGTATTTAACCATAGGTGAGTATATAGAGAGTGCTTCAAAGAGCGACGCCTGTCCTTTCCCGCCGTTCGCACAGACAAACGAAGGGTCCACTAAGCAACCGCGCAGCTCCATCACCATCATGAAAGCAGGATCTCGCCTTTTGGATGGGGATCAGCTGCGCTGCAACGGAGCAGCTCGTCGAGTTCATGCGGAGGCATCCAGGGCCAAGTGATAATCGCGCGCGCTTTTGTGCATTGTCTTGAGGACCTTGCCAAATGGGACCTCGCTCGCATGTCAATATTGATTGGCACGCTGACACTTTGACTGGTCGCTAGCTGCATGAACGCACTGACTGTACAGTCAATTTGATCCAATTCACTCGTGCAAAGCTTCCAGGTTGACAAGCAAGCGTTCAATTTACAGTGTCCGCATCGAAAGGAATGAAGGCAGGCATGGACCAGGGTTTGGATAGAGATCAGCTGAGCTCCGGCGTCGCCAGTGCGTTGCTCGTGAGCCAAAAAGATTTACACGTAACACGGTCGCAGGTCTCTAAGGGCGCGCGAATCACTCTCACGCACTGCTTATGCGTCAACGACGAAGTCTCGTCAAGCTTTGCCCTCCCTCAGACCACCAACCACGAGGCCGCCCGAGAGAAGGTGAGCTGGAAGTACAGAAGGCTTGGACGAACTGCTGAGTTGAGTTCGCGTTGTCGTGAACCTATTCGTGCCTGGCAAACCTTACCACATCGGCCACCACGGGGTGCATTCCTCAGTTCTCAGTGACAAGCAGTCAACTATCTCTGCCCTGTTCGTGTCTGTTCCTGGCGGTGAGCCCCAGTCAGCTTCAGCATAACGTATGTAGCTGGCCACGCGGGGGAGCTGTGCACGTAGTGGCATCGAGGTGCGCGCACTAATCACGTTCAAGGGCGCATTATGCATCAAAAAGCAGCCCCACTTACTTGCCCAAACCTTCCCCGAAGTGTCCGTCCATCCATTCGCGAGAGCCCACAGCAGATTAGGGTGGCATGACGTGCACCAAATGCGCCTGTCCTTTCGGCTGAGAAGGTATGTATGTGGTATGCGCAGCTGTGGGCTTGGTGGTGTTGTGTGCTCATTGTCGTGCCCACAATGCGTGTTTGGGACCTCAGCTCTACTGTATTCGTTGGTGAGCGTCCGATGTGCCAGTTACAACGAGCGAACCGAGGCGCTTTTGCATGTGAATGAGCTTCCATATGCGGCGCTGGCTTGTGGGCTGCCCGGAAGCAGCCAACTCCGCAGGACTCGATAGCGCGTAACGCTTTGACGAACTGCAGGATCTGAATTCCATCGGTGAGAGTAGGTTAGAGATGGTGATTCGGGTATATGAACCTCCAACTCCACTCGGCACTGCTGACTTATGTGATGCAGCTCATGTTGAGCGTAAGTACAGTGGTTAGTAGAGTTTGGCTACAAACTCTACTGAGAACGAGTCCAACTTCGGACTTAAGCCCTCACTTCACAGCTTTATGGATCACAGTTCAAGCGCAATAGAAGTGCCTCCACTCAGCTGTTCTCCTCAGAAAAGCCATGAAACTTCTTCGTTCATCAGCGTCTCAAAGTTCGCATACATGAACGTGGAGTGCAGTGCTTTCCGGGAACGTCGTGAAGTTGCAGATCTTGTTGACGACGCGAACAGACTTAGAGGTCGAGAGGCGTAGTGCTTCGATGGATCATGGAACGCAAATACTTTGATAATCTGAACAAGAAATGGTGGACGCGACTCGTTTCTTCTATCAACTTGTTGTAGACAGCGATACACGTATCATCCACTCACCTTGTTGGTCGCGCCAGCCTTCCTCTAGTTCACGTCAAACTCGTACGGCACGCCCGTCAGGTTCTTGGCATACGCCTCGTAGGCTCGAGCCATCGCGAGCTCAAAGTGGCGGTGCTTCACCGTCAGGTCTCCATGGCGCACCGCGAGTAGCGCTGCTTCGTTCACGAGGCTCGCGAGCTGTGCACCCGAGCGCTGACCCAGCTGTCCGCACTCGTCCGCAAGCACTTTAAGGTCCACGTCGTCATCCAGGCGAACCGACTTTGTGTGCACGCGCAAGATCTCTTCTCGCCCCTTGGTGTCCGGGAAGCCCACATACACGTGGCGGTCAAACCGGCCAGGGCGACAAAGCGCTGGGTCCAGCACTTCCGGACGGTTTGTTGCTGCGATCACGATCACGCCATTCGCGTTGCCTTCAAAACCGTCCATCTCGGTCAGCAGCTGGTTCAGCGTCTGTTCTCGCTCATCGTTCGAGTTGAAGCCGCCTCGCGCCTTCGCGAGCGCGTCGATCTCATCGATAAAAATGATGCACTGCGGGTGCTGCGACGCCTGCGTGAACAGATCGCGCACGCGCGCGGCGCCGCGGCCGACAAGCATCTCAACAAAGTCCGACGCCGAGCAGAAGAGGAATGCGACACCGGCTTCCGAGGCGACGGCGCGAGCCAACAGCGTCTTGCCCGTTCCAGACGGGCCGCAGAGCAGCACGCCCTTGGGCACTTTCGCGCCCATGGCTTCGTAGCGCTCCGGATTTCGCAGAAAGTCCACTACCTCCTCTGTAAGACAGTAAGCATAGCATATCGTTAGTGTTCGCAAGCTATTCATATCGTTACGACGTGTGCGGTGCGGGGAGTCAGTCTGCTTACCAAGCTCTTTGCGAGCGATGTCGATACCCGCAACGTCGTCGAAGCAGATGCGCTTCTGCTTGGACGCGCGACGAGTGAGGCCCTTCTTGCTACCGTCCTTGCCAACGCTGGCGTCTGGGCCAAACATGCCTCTCAGCATACGATACGTCAAGCCCAAGTAACTGTGGACATTTTGTTGGCATATAGGTTAGTTTCAACACCAAAACATTGCTATCACCAACAATGGAATCCAGGAACCGGCGACGTACATGAACGGGATGAGCGTCATGATGATCGGCAGCACACGTCGCGAGGTCGGCGCAGGCAGTGATCCGAACTCGACGCCCGCACGCACCAGCGTGTCCAGAATGTACGTGTTCTCCGTGCGCGGCGGCACCAGTACCCTGTGGGTTGCGTTACAAGACAGCACAAAGTAAACAGCGTCAGCATCATAACGACACAGCTGCTCGTACTCACACACCAGAAGACATCAGCTTCACAGCGTACGTACTTGTACACTTCTGCACCGTCCTTGGCGTGCACGAGGCAGTGGTCGGCAGCGAGCAGCACCTTCGCGACCTTCTTCTCGTGCAGGTCCTTGAGGAACGCGCTGAACAAACGCCACTGCGGCACTGCGGCTGCTGCGATAGCTGGCGTGTTGCGGCGCGCGAGCAGCGACATGAGCACATTGCGCAGACCCTGTGCGCCTTTGCCCGCGAGCACGAGGACGCCGAGCATGAGCGCGAGTCGACGTGCGCTGGGCACCTTCATGATTTTCCTGGTGGTGCTTCAGCTGATGGTCGATCTGTGTGAATGCTGTGGCAAAGAGCGCGAACTTTGCTTTCTGATCCCTTTATTACGGGTATCATTCCAAAGACTCTCTAACAACTACGAGAGTAATCCAATTTCATTTACATAATCATGATACAAGATATACTCTTAATATAAAGGTTAATAATTGATCTTGCTGTTTGTAGCGCCTTGAAGTTTCCCGCTTACGAATCGAAAGCGAACCTAACTGACACACTATACTCGAACTTATCATAACCGTGTGCTACACACGAACTTAGCACAAGCTGCTGATTTGTGTAGCCATCTCCACAGCGCAGTTGCACCGAGCCAGCCACTGCAGCAACACCGTAGCGGCACCGCCATAGAGAGCAGCAAGAGAGCCAGCGCCCTCGCTCGCATCTCTCTCCCGCCGCACTTCAACTTGTGCTCGTGTGTGGATTCCGCATTGGCGGTGGCGTGGATCTGATCGAAGCTGAGGTCCGCATCGTGGGGTCGCACTCCGCGCGCAATCCGCAACTCGTCCGCCCGAAGAGAAGATGCCAAGCTCTCCAAGACGACACTCGACGAGACGAAATGGTGCGTCTATTCCGCCGTCCTCATAAAATGCTGGGTTACAAGACACTACGCGCCTGTTCTGCGCGCTCGTGGGCGCCTACGTGTCCGTGGAGATAGCGATCTGTTCAGCTATGTTCGCAGATCTGACGAGCATCGTAAAACGAAGACCGGCAGGTGATGATCAAGGCAGGCCCGCGTGAAGACGAAAACTTCCGCTTATTCCTTGGCAAAAAGTGAGCGTCGATGACTGGAAACACGAGAGCCGTGAGCTCGTTCTCCAGGCTGAAGATACTAACCTCCGTGCGCTCTCAAGTAAGGCGCATGACAACCCATTCGCGCTCTCCGCGCATCACCTGCACTTGACGTTCGGGATGGAGTTGCTTCTACACGAGCACCTGGCCGGCTAATTCGATGCTGACAACCTGAAGCGTGATGTGCATAAGCGCTTCGTTCAGTTGGTGAGCTTATCCCGCACGCAAGTGCCGATGAAGCAGATCACGTCGAAGAAGAGGGAGATGATCGTGGCGAAAATGCAGAATTGGACTTTTGAGCTTCACAAAAGTTTGAGGCTCCAGATCCAACGCTACCCTGTCTGCAGGTGGGAAAAGGTACTACGGAATCGCTGGATCACTGTACGATGCCATCTCGAAGGCGAGATACGATGTGGAACCAGTGCCTATTGACGCAGCGATCATCAAGGCATTGCAAGCGAGGATTGAGCTTGCCTGACACAAGTCCCGCGACGCGACTCAAACGCCAAGGTGTACCTGTCGATTGGTTTGATCATCACTTTCGTGTGAAGGACATTCGGTGGAGAATATGAGCCCACGCTTTCCCAGGCAAGCCTTGGCGAACTGCTTCACTCCGAGTGTATGCGCGCGTGGGCATGGGTGTAGTGACCAACTATGTTGGCTGGGTGCTTATCTGCTACGATATCAATGGCGACGATGGTTAACCACAGGTACTCACTTACGACGTCACGCTCCAGCTCTCGCGCCGCGACCGCGTTCTCACGAAAAAGTGTCGCTTGCTCGCACTAAAAGGCAAATGGCATTTGATTTCAAGCTCATCTTTTGTATTGAATGGTCCCTTCATTTTGCTTGACACATGAAGGGCTTTGTGCCACGGACCCCTACATGAACGAAGCGCAGTGATATGTGAGTGCTTCCGTGTCCGCCACTTGAACGTCTGTACGTGAACGCAAGAGTCCTTGCGTTCACGACGCGCATGCGCGTTCGCATCCGCAAAGCTCGTAGAGGACGTGCAGCCTTCTCGCGCTTCAGATCTGCAGCTCGGATCTGATTCCTGGTGCAGACCTGGCGCAACCAGAGGGAGAGATGAAGCCAAACTGAACAAGTGCTCGATGAGCCAAGCTCGAAGCTCCACGAATATGGCGACGCCTGCATGCGCACTGCAGAATTCACGCCAACGCGCACACGCACATCGTCGTAAACGATACACAAGATGGTACTACTCCGCTGTGCGCTCCTGGGACACGTCATGGTCATCCCTGTGTGTATTGCGCTCACTCCAGACTCGACGGCGCACGAGCTACAACGCGCAGTGAAAAAGAGCGTCCCACTGCTCGTGACCTGCGGCGCCAACGAGCTTCGGCTCTTTCTCGCGAAGAAGTGGCTGCCGCGCGACGTTGCCACGCTCAGCGACGGCACGCGCTTGAGCGCTGTCATGGGCGACGAGCGATGGCTCCAGTTGGACGACCCAGAGCTGCTGGCGCTTATGACGCCTCATGTCGACCCGAGTGCACGCTGTATGACGATGGAGACAGACGTTAGTGCCACTATTGCAGATGTGCGCCGCGAGTTCCTAGTGCCCGACCTGGAGTTGCTGCCACAGAGCAAGCTGCTCGACTCGTTCTGCGATGACGACGAAGATGAAGCCAGCACCGCCGTCCACGTCCTCTTGGCTCTACCGGATGAACCATTGCTGCGTGCGACTTGCCGTAGAAGGAATGATTATGCAAGCATTCCAGAGGCGGCACCACCACATGAAGCTCAAGAGCGACGGGTAGGCAGCCAGAATGTGGATACACCTCCATTTCTGCATGCGATCCGATCGATGAACCTCGTGGACAACAAAGAGACGCCCGACGGTGACAGCAGTGCTGAGGCAGGATGCGAAGACGATAGTCTCGACAAGGGCGAACTGGTGGCGCCGACCGACGACCCGCAGGTGCTGCTCGCGCTACAAAAGCAGCACGACGCGATCCCACGTGTGCACTACGACCTGCGCCCCGCCCAGGTGAATCCGGCCGTGATTGAAGCGCTGCACGCCAAGATCGCGCGCTTCTCGACCGAATATGCGATCATGGGTCGCGAGCGGCAGCAGTTTCTCTGCATCGGCTTCGTCTTGTCAACCGTGTGCTCACTCTTCCGCAATAACAAGCCGCAGCTCTTCTCGCACGTGGCAATCCCGGGCATTTCGCTACACGTGCGCGCCAAGTTTGACTTCAAGCTGCAGCGCAGCCATAGGCACCTCGGGGTTGTGCTCGCGAAGCAGAAGCCATCATTGTCGCAGCGACTCGAAGACCAGCAGCACCCAAGGGCGATGTTGCAGCAGGCGCTGCGGCAGAACTGGCTCGGGGCCGAGGTGCTCGCGGACTCGGACCCAAACGAGTCGGCGCCCGAGGTCTTTGGTATCGTGACCGACTGCGTCAACTGGGTCTTCCTGCGGTACAGCGACTTCAAGATCCACGCGCACGAGGCCACTCTGCAGTTCGGGCGCGGTGGCGTACCCATGAAGACCTCGCTAGCTGAGATCGTCGGGCTGGCATACGAGATGCTGCGCTAAGAAGGACAAAGGCACCTGAGTGAGAGGCCATGTTTTGATTTGTGTTGCGTGTGAGTTCTGGGTCGCCAATGGCGTGCCATTGCGTGCGTTCAAATGTCATGCGGTAACAAGATAAAAGAGCTGCTTGTTTCTTATAGGCACTGTGTCCGTTATCCTAGGTTCCAAGTGCTCATGGCGGCCTATTCAAGCGTCACACAACTACAATGAGTTGAGCCATTGGAAGTATCCAGCTGAACACGAACTGTGCATCCTGCAGTGCCTCTATGCGTTCGTTTGTCAAAGTCGTCCCCCTGTCGCCGCCAGTGTCGTCTCATGGGGTGAACCAAGATTTCCGAATAATTCTCTGCTCCATGCAACTCGCCTAGCCACCCGGATCTCCATTCTGGGTACTAACACAATACCGCGACGATTTGTGTTCATCATTTTCTAAGGAGAATCCATCACGTCAGAGTATCTTGGATGACCCCAGGCGCAGTGGTCTCATCACTCCATCGCCATCCCACTGCAACTCGGTATCTATCGCGAAGAGAAAGCAGAGCCCAGGTAGGCGAGTGTCAGCATGACGCAAAGTGAAAGAACGCGTTGAGTTAGGTTCCATTTTCCAATTGACCTTCGAGCCGCAGCACAGACCCGCATAGCATGAGCCAAGACGCCAACCACTTGTCGTCATTCCCTCACTTTACGCTCTCGAATGCGGACATTGCACAGCTCTAGGAGCTTGTGCGCGTTGGGGCCAGCAGCCACGCAGAACACGAAAAGTTCCTACGGGAGCAGCGTGAGTAAGAGGAGTTCAGTTTGCCACTCGTCGACGAGAAGGTGTGGAAGCTTGTGCGCGAGCGCGAGAAGCTGCGCGCGTACATCAGCCGCACCAAGGACAGCCAGGAGACGAGCTGGACATTGATGGTCTCGAGTAGTAAAATCCGGAAGAGCATCACCGCCCGGGATGCGACTCGAGTTCGGCTTCTCCTCAGCAACCGGCGCTTGATGGTCTCGTGGTGATGCCCACGATCGGCTCGGTCGCGGGCAAGTTGGAGGATATGATGTACGGCAGATGAACCACATGGCGGACACCTCGCGCATCAAGACGTCGTACGTGGAGGACACGGAGAGCGGCGTCGTGGTGCTCGCGACGTTAGCGGCACCGACGCTAGAGCAGCCGTTCGAGAGCTTCATGATCAAGTACGCTACAATTAGTCAGGCACCGGTCGTGCGCACCGTTGTCAAAAAGCACGACTACATGTTTATGAAGATCACAGGCATCGCCAATTTACCGAACGACAGCGAGCGCATCGGGTACCACTTGATGCACTCAGTGCACTTCCCGCAGACACCAAAGCTCGACTCGTGCGTGCGCACGAACCTGTCGATCATGACCTTCAGTCGGCAGAACCTTGCGGCGCCAGCGAGGTCGAGGTGTGTGTGAGGGCGTGCCGGATCTCGTGGCAACATGATCCGCGCCGTGTCGTCGAGCAGCATGTCACTCGCACTCACGTCCACATCGTGGAGCGTGGACTGCGGCAACATGAAGAAGCTCGCGTGGCTCGCGCGGTGCTCGTTCAAGATCCGTCGCGAATCGACCGATGACATCAATACGAGGATCCTGGTTGGCTGTGTGACATGCACCAAGGTCCCACTGCATGGTGGTCGACTGGGCAACTCACGCAAGTGCCATGTGTGCTGGGAGTACGTGCGCTCGTCCTGCAAGGTCAAGAAGAGACTTAGCCACATCCACGCGCAGATGGGCAAGCTGTCGCGTCGCGAGCTCTCATTCTGTTCAGCCTGCATCTACGCAGCCGTCATGATGAGCTCCTTCATGGTCGCACAGCAGGAGATCGCAGCAGCCACAACCGCGTCGGGGGCCAACGAGGGCTTTGCTCGCAGTGGAGACGTTGATTTCTTCTCAACGAGCAGCTCCGATGATCTGTTGGACCAGTCGTGAAGCAAGGCAGAGTGACCATTTTGAAAGTCTTGTCGTGCTATGTAAGTGATTTATGGTCAGTCGTTAGCCAGCGAGAGAGAGAGAGGTCGGGCGTGCAATTGTGGTGAATAGTACAAAATGAATAAACGATGTTACATGATGCAATGGAGAACCGCAGATCCTACCCGTCAGTCTTCAAACTCATCTGGAAATGGGCTCTGGGCTATTGACGCGCACTGGGTAGCCGATCTTGTCGCTTCATCTGGAATCGATCGACACCGTTGTTCGTAACAACACCACTCGTTGGATATTGCCAGCTTACAGGTTTCACTTCGCGTCTGCCGTCTCTCCGCCAAGTTGGGTCTGGAAGAGCTTGAGCAGCTCGTACGCAGCCTGGAGCGAGTCGCCGTCGATCTTAGTGTCTTGAGCAGCAGGCGAGAGTGGTTTTGAGACCCGCGGGGCGTCCGCACTTCTTGAGGAGGACGACGATGCTCGCTGCTTCTTGTGCTTCCTGGACAGATTTAAATAAATGATCGGCAACGCGGATGCGTTGTCGGCGGCCGTCTCCTTTTTCACAGTCGCCTCTCTGGGTGACGACGACGGAGTTGATGAAGAATCACACTGCAGCTCAGGTGAAGACGATGCTGCCGCGTTTTCATCTCCACTCATGTGAACAGCCTGGAGGTTGTTGCTGCTGGGGAAAACCTCGTCACCGGCATTTCGAGTGGATGAGAGCGTTAGGAACGCGGGTCGCGGGACGCCCGACTCGGTCCAGAGCTCGTGCATGAGCTGCTCCAGTGTGACGAGAATGCGCGCGGCATCTTCATTATTCCAGCTCAGCTTCTTCCGGAGCTTGAACTTTTTCTGGCCGTAGTTCTTTGGGATCTTCTTGCCGTCGACGCTCCCGCCACAGAGCTTCTTCGATATCCGCATCGGGTCGCACTGCAGCTGAACTGCCAAGTACCCGCGCAACCGGATACCCGTGTAGATCGGCAGGTAGCCTTCTTCGAATGCATCGATGAGCGCGCGCGCGAATTTCTCCTCCGTCACGGTCCACTGGCCCTTGCGCAAGTAATCGCTGCTCACTTTTCTTCGTGAAGTAGTCGCCTTCTCGTCACCCTTCCCACCTGTAACGCCAACTTCAACTTGATGAGTGCCTTGGGGACTCGGCTCGATGCGCTTGCGCTTGTTGCTTGTAGGCGACAGGATGCCGCCGGTTCCCAAAGGCTGGGCTGCAAATAGGATAGGCGTGAAGAGCCCGACCGAGTGCTGCAAGCCCCCGTCTCGCGGCGCCAGCTTGCTGTATGACGGCCCGACAGGGTGGACTCCAGCAGTGCGCTGTTCTTCATCCTTCACGTGAGGTTGCAGTGGAGCCTGAAGAGATGACGGTGCTGTTTTATGCTGCTGTTGAAGCTTGGCGTAGTCCGAAACGTAACCCACTCGCAGCGGCGGTGTGACGTAGCCGTCCTCACGGCGCTCGCCGCAGGCACTATCGGCGACAGCAGCAGCCGTGTCTGGCTCGAGTTTCACTTCAATACACTCCGCAACAGCGACAGAGACAGCAATAGCGCTGGCACTGGCATTTGGCGCGGGCACTGCCACCGCAGAGGAAGCGGCGCAAGGAGTGGCGACAGGCGTTTCGACGAGGGATTTCTCGGCTTCTACTGACGCGCTTTCGCCGTTTTTTTCAGCAGCAGAGAGCGCGGATGCCGACGATACACTGGGTGCACATGCACGAGCGACCTGCTCGTTGTCAGCAGCGAGCACGGCGGGAACGCCAACTGACGCCATCGTCGTGTGCGCTTTGCTGGGAAGAGGGGGATAATCGAAGTGTGCTCCGCAGTGGTTCCTTCCTTCCCCTTGCTCTAAATAGAGCGCTTCTTGAACCTATATAATTTGATATATTGTATAAATACGTACAAATATTTTATAAAAGCATCTACAATCCACCTGTATGTATTCATAACCTGCGGAGTAATGATGCGGGCGTGGAATGTTGTAGTGCGCAGCGGAGACAGCAACTTGCGCTACCATCATTCAGCAAACGATCATCACTCAGACTCCTTCGACTTTGAAACTAGAGCGAAGGCAACAAACAACAAACCAGTTCAAGTGAGCTTTTCGCGATCCATTTTCAATTGAGAGAATGGACACCGGGCATTTCTTTTTTGGCAAGCTGGAGACTGTGGAGACGCAATGGCTGGCAAGCCCCACACACCTCACGTGGACGCATTGCATTGCGCATGCGGCGCCTGTAGCTTGTGAGTCCAGCTCAAGCAAGGCAAATCGTCGAAACCGCCACGTTCAAGTGGTTGAAAAATCGCACTTGATCGAGTGAATTCGATAGTACCGCCGTTTGTTTTCGCGCGCAAACGTCAAAATAGGCTGATGCATTTACAGAGACTCCATTCAGACTCTTCTTCTACTCCATCTAGTATAAAAACCTATGGATCAGAAGGGTATATGCTAAAACAGAGTATAAATATCCCAAACTTGAGCTCAGACTCACAAATGTCGTACTTAATTGAATAAAACTGCAATTACACACTCCATGAGCTTGTGATTTTTGAGTCAACGGGAGAATTGGACGAAAAATCAAGGCTGGCACCATCATGAGCTCTGTCGCGCAGTCTTCCTCCCCGCCGAGCAGCTCCACCCCCGCTGGCGCCACCGCCAGCGTCGTCCCAACAGACTCTTCTTCTGCGCATGCGTCAGCTCCGCCCTCGTCGTCTGTAGGCGACACGCGTACGGTTCCTACCACAACGATACCGCAACCACCCTCAGCAGGAGCAGCGACACTGGCCCACTCCTCGCCGTCGTCGTCGGGCGAGCACAAGTTTTCCAATGGCTCTAGCGTCAGCGGCACGGCCTCTGGGAGCAAGAGCAAGCGCGTGTTCGTGTTCCAGAAGCGATGGCTTCACTCACTACCGATCATGGAGAAGACGCTCCCCGAGAGCGCCGACGTGAAGAAGAAAAGAAATGCGGACGAGGCAACCGGGGCGTCGTCTTCGACTTCTTCGCCCACTGGCTCGAGCGCCACCGTGAATGACTCGGGTGAGTCGAGTCGTGACGTGATCGCATGCATGCTGTGCGATGAGCCGGGGTCGACGAGCCACCACCTCACACGCGTGTGGAGCCGCATGAACTGTCGGCGCGGCCGCATCGAGAACCACTTGATGAGCAAGCACCCGGAGTTCATGCTGCTGCTTAAGCACAAGCGCGACACCGAGGGCGATCTGTCTGTGCAGCTCTTCCTGCAGGGCATGCGCGATGGCCGGTGCAACATCCGCAGCGAGATCAACCTGGGACTCTACAACCACATCCAGACGCTCAATGCCCACGCCAATGCCGATACGTCGTCTTCAGCGCTGGCCTCGCTGACGTCTGCTGGTTTTAGCGCCAGTAACAATGTCAGCAGTAGCAGTACCGACGCTATTGTTGTTGCTTCGGCTGGCGACCTCACGCATCTACAGCAATCCGCAAAGCGGGGCTTCCCAGGCACGAATGTGTACACGATCCGCGATGGCGGCTTGACCACCAATGGCAGCGACAAAATGCTCTCGGTCTTCCCACCACTGGGTGGAGCCACGAAGACGGCGCTGGAGTTCTTGGAGCTGGAGAACCGGAACAAGCGAGCGCGACTGGAGGCAGCTCCGTCCTCGGAGCCTTCGTTTCCTGTCTCAAGTGACGGCGCTTCGACGATCAAAGACCAGAATGGTCCTCTACCATCGGGTGCTACTGGCT
The DNA here is from genome assembly GCA_023334305.1 of Globisporangium canariense. Taxonomy (NCBI): domain Eukaryota; phylum Oomycota; class Peronosporomycetes; order Pythiales; family Pythiaceae; genus Globisporangium; species Globisporangium canariense. The sequence goes on from JAASGQ010000142.1 coordinate 24,508, forward strand.
GTGAAGGCGCGACGCAGAACGAATTCCCAGTCAGCGCTACTGCTCCGACGCTCGAGGCGTCTGTGTTTACCCAGTGGCAGTCAGTGTTTTACAACAAACTGGTACGTGGAGGGCTATTGTGTCGATGAATTTGACATGGAGCCTCACTGATTGTCATGCGTGTGTGTCTGTCAGGTTGTGGTCACTGGTGGCGAGAACGAGTTCATCACGAGCCTTGCGACGAACCTGTGGCTGCTGGGCGCTAACGTGCTTTTGACCTTCACGTACGTACTGCTTTCTCAGTCTCCACGGCTCAATGATCGCTCACGCTCACAGTTACATGTGTTGTTTGAACAGCAACATCACGGCGCTGGGCGAGTTCATGACGAGACACGTGGCCCGCTTCCCAGACGCAGACACGTCATCGTCAGCGACGGGAGTAGCGAGCCGTCGCGGCGTGATGCTCTCAATGCTCTGCGCGTTCCACACGCGTCGGCAGATCGACGAGTGGAGTAAGTCGGTCGCCGATAAATACTCACGAGTGGACTTCCTGATCAACTTTGTGGACGAAGAGGACGAGAAGAAGAAGAAGACCGGTCCATCGACAGCTCAGGGCCAGCAACTGGATTCCCAGCAAAGCGACTCTCATCAGCAGCAGCTGGTGGAAGACGGTGGCTCGGCAGGCGAATACCTGGTCTCGAGCGCGTACGTGGGCTGGAAATGTGTGGATCTGTGCTCTTAGATCCGGATGTGATCACTAACAATGTCGCGAATTTGTCTTTTTGAAATTGGTTGTGGCGGTTTTCCAGGAATCGACTGCTGGAGCTCTGTCAGTCCATCTCGAAGCTCTGTTTCCAGTCGAGCGGCGCTGGCTCGATCATCAACATCACGACCCAGTCGGACGGAGTGTAAGTGAATGACGGAGATCTTTTGGAGTGAAACTGTTGGACTTATGCTGTAGAGTGTGTCTCCGTAAATTGTCCAGGCGCCGAAGCATGAATTGTGCCGCGGTCGAGAGTATGACCAAGTCACTCGCACTCGAGCTGCAGCCGCTGAACGTGCAGGTGAACTGCATCCTGCTCCAGCAGATCTCCTCGGTTACCACCACCGCGGACACCAGTGAATTTGAACAACAGCAGCAACCTCAGGACCAGCAGAACGCCGCGCTCTCGCACACGATCCTCTTTCTGCTCTCGCCCGCGAGTGCCTCTGTCTCTGGGAGCGTGCTGCGTCTTCAGCATCGAGCGATGAGCTCTCAGCCGCAGCCAACCGTCGAAGCTGCAGGCGGAGCCAACACACCAACTCCAGTAGCGTCAATACAAACAGCAGACTCCTCAACGGGGACCTCGGACTCTGAGGCACGATCCTCGGCAGCTCAGGTTGAGCAGCAGGTGCTCATCTAGACCCTTGTCCTTGCACACTGGAGCTCTCGATTTGTCGAGCGCATAAGTTAAATACACAACCCCTTGTCTTGTTTTGTCCGCACCCACGCGCCCGCGCATGCTGTGGGATTGCGGTGTGCAGCCATCTCGCATGCATGGCAGTTCGAACTTCGCTGTTGTCGAGCTACCGGTTTGTTTGGGGTACTACCGGTTTCCGAAGCGGTACTGGGGTGCGTTTCCGCTTCAAAGCGACCGATACAAAAAAAAATCCGATACAAAACAGAAGAAGGAAAGCGACAACAACAGGAGAAGAAGCAGAAGAGCAGACCGATGAGCGACGTCCCCACGCAGATCGGCCACTACCGCCTCGGCAAGACGCTCGGCATCGGCTCCTTCGGCAAAGTCAAGTGTACGTGCAGTTAGCAACAGTGGCAGGCTGCTCACCTATGAAGAGAGAGAGAGAGAGAGAGACGGACGGACGGGCGGACGGACGAGGAGCTACGATCGTTTGAAACGCGCACGTCGCCACGACCGACACGCTATTTGCCTCCCGATCGATCGTATGCAGCGCGGTCTCGATGAGCGCGGTGTGACGAAGGAAGGCAAACGATACACTGTGTGCGTGTGGCTCGCTCGTGTGCGCTGGACGTGACTGTGGTGGCGGCGTGCGACTTCGCTCTCTCGTCCGTCTATCTGTGTGTGTGTTGAAGCGACTAAACTCGCTCTGGCGTCACTGTGATCATGCTCGCACATCTATTGTACACCACCACTGACATTCACGTCCCCTTCTCCCTCTCCCTCCTTCTTGTTGCGCGATGTTGACGATGTACCTTGACGATGGATGCAGTGGCAGAGCATGAGATCACGGGCCACAAGGTCGCGATCAAGATCCTGAACCGGAATAAAATCCGCAGCCTTGACATGAGCGAGAAAGTGCGGCGCGAGATCTCGCTGCTGCGCAAGATGCGTCACCCGCACATCATCCGCCTGTACGTGCACTGCCGCTTTGTGTTGGCATGCCAATGGGTACATGCTGACGAGCCTTGTGTTGTTGCTACGTTTTGCCATTGCAGATACGAAGTGATCGACACGCCGACCGACATCTTCATGGTGCTCGAGTACGTCGCCGGCGGAGAGCTCTTCGACTACATCGTCTCGAAAGGCAGAGTGCGTAGCTGCTGGCTCACTACCATGTTCACCGGTTGTTGCTTTCATTCTCTAGTTGCTAACATGGAGCGCATGGACTCCTGTATTGCAGCTTGCTCCAGAGGAAGCGCGCCACTTCTTCCACCAGATCATCTCGGGTGTTGAGTACTGCCACTTCCACCGTATCGTGCATCGCGACCTGAAGCCCGAGAACCTGCTGCTGGACGCCGACAACAACGTCAAGATTGCGGACTTTGGGCTCTCGAACATCATGGAGGACGGCGATTTCCTGCGCACGTCGTGCGGATCTCCGAACTACGCGGCCCCTGAAGTAATTTCTGGCAGCTTGTACGCCGGCCCCGAGGTCGACGTGTGGTCCTGCGGTGTGATCCTGTACGCGCTGCTGTGCGGCAGCTTGCCGTTTGATGACGAGAGTATCCCGAACCTCTTCAAGAAGATCCGCGGTGGCATGTACTCGCTGCCGAGCCACCTGTCGGAGATGGCGCGCGACCTCATCCCGCGGATGCTCGTGGTGGATCCGATGAAGCGCATCACGATCCCCGAGATCAGGTAACTAGCTGTACTCTTCACTCTTAAATGGAGCTGCATTGTGTGGTCCAGACTGGCTAACAGTGTTGACTTTGATTCGCAGACAGCACCCGTGGTTTCAGATTGACCTCCCGCCGTATCTGCAGAACCCACCCGAGGTCGTGGAGAACGAGGTGAGCTCCAGGATCGAGAGAATGCCGATGTGCTCAAGCGTTAGTTCTCATGTAAATTCGTTTTTCATTTACGAACCACAGACGTTCAAGATCGACGAAGACGTCATCGCAGACTGTCTAGCGCTGCAATTCTCGACGAGCGTGCCGCGCGACCAGCTCATTGAGCTTCTCCACCGGAGAGAGAGCCACCCGCTGCGAGTCGCCTACGACCTGATCTTGGACCACAAGAACGCCAAGATCCGCATTGACGGTGGGAGCCATGATATTGACTGTGCTGCTACTGTAACTTGCAATGAGTTCTCTGACATAATGCAATGGTTCTCTTGCTCGATGGTATTCAGAACTGCGAGACGTGAAGACTGTGAGCAGCAAACCGAAGACATTCGCGCCGTCGGAGCCTAGCACGCTGCTCCTTCCTGGTATGTCGTAGCGTCCGACTATGCTGTACTTGCTCTCTACCGGCTTGATACTTACACTTTTTCTCGGTAATAACAGGCCGCGCTCCGATTCCAATGGCCGCATCGCCTCTCATCACTCCGTCGGGTGACCCGCGTCAGTTTGGTGGACGCCATGTGCCTGGAGGGTTCCCAAGCCAATTCCCTGGACACCCTGGGCAGCAGCGCCTGAATGCGCCAAGCGGCCTCGCACAGGGGTTCGATGATGGGAGTGGCAACCCGATGAACCTGAACGCAATGGCTGCTGGCGCGCCGGCGCCCAAGAGGCGACGATGGTACCTGGGCATCCAGTCGAAGAAGGAGCCGGCGCACGTCATGTCGGAGGTGTACAAGGCGCTGCACGTACTGCACTTTGAGTGGATTGTGGTGGCACCATACCGCGTCAAGTGTCGATGGCAGCCCAAGGGCTTCCCCACGCACATGCCGGTTGCCACTGGCGACGCCGAGCGTGACTACGAGGCGCAGGTCAAGTACCAGCAGCTCCAGGCGCAGTCGCGGATCAAGATCGGTCTGCAGCTCTACAAGGTGCAGCAGCACATCTACCTGCTCGACTTCCAGCGCCTTGATGGCAACGCATTCACGTACATGAACCTGTGCGCGCGCATCATCACGGAGCTCAAGACGCTCTCGGGCATCCGCACGATCCCGAGCGGCCAGGACCCGCGCTTTGGCGCCGAGCACGGCGGCGGCCTGGGCGGCCCCAGCAGCGTCCACGCGCACCACGCGTCCTCGCACATCCACCAGTCGCACCCGAATCTCCACTGAGCAAGCGAGATCGATCAAGCAGACCCCTGTGTGCACTGGACTGTGTGAGGACCGGACGAGATGGGATGGTATGCGTAACAATGTTGTTTTTGATTTTTATTTTATCTTAATGTTTATGGTAAGGATGGCAATTGGTCTATAAACCCCGCTAATCGAAGACCGAGGTGAAGACTGTCCGGTGGCCCTGCACCGTGCTGGTCGAGTCCCCGATATCGAGCTCGCACTCGGAGAGGTCTTTGGCCACGAAGCTTGTGGCGAACGCGCGTGCGCACTTTGCCTGGCGGAACAAGCACTCGTTCGCGTAGATCACGCCGCTGGACGCACACACGGGCACAAACTCCTGCGTGCAGTTGGCTGGGCATCGCGGCATGAGCGCCAGCGGCCCGCAGGGTCCACGATTGAGCAGCTCCACACCTGGGGACCTGCACTGCTCCTTCTTTAAATAGCAGACGTTCTTCAGCGTGCCGCTGGTCGAGCACACGGGGTCCTCGACGTCCGCGCAGACAATGGCGCCGCACGCAATACTCCCGCCATTAGCTTGAGCTGCTGATGACGACGATGCCATACTACTGGGATTGTACTGGATGTTGAGCGCGCGATCCGCAGGGCAGAGCCCTTTGGAAGTCAGCGAGATGCTCGGATCGCGGCATTGGGCCTCTTCGAAGAAGCACTTGTTGGCGTACGACGTGCCGTCCGATGCGCACACGGGGGAGTCAAGCATGGGGCACGACCTTGTGCACGTACCGCTTGTGCTGTTGTTGTTACTGGACGAGTTATCGTCGAAGCTTGACGAGTCTTTGGATCGCGGTTCGCAGACCGCGACTGGCAAACATGGCGCCTGCGTACACTCGACCCCCTGGAGCACGCACAACTCAGTGGCGTCGTTGCAGCGACCGGCCGCGCACTGCTGCGCACAGAACTCGACGTTCTCGTACAGGAAACAGGACTCGTACGGACCGCAAGTCTTCAGACACGCGTCGGTGAGTGTGGCGCCATGAGCGACTTGTGGAGCGAGCGTTGCTTGTACGAGGAGCCATAGAGAGAGATACAGGAGAACATGTGGCTGTGATGGGGACTTGCTGTTGGACATGGCGCTCGCAGGTGAGCAAGCCGCCGACTTGCGCAGCACCAGGGGCTTGCTTGCTTGCTTGGTGTGTGCGCCCCTTCGCGCTGTGAGGAGCTCCTGCAGGTTGTGGAGATGCGCTTCTGATCTTCAACAACATTATATTATACAATACATGCATTTGTAAAGGTAATTTGACTCAAATCTATAAACCCTTTATATAAATTCATAAAGGTGTGTACTTTCAAAACCACACATTCCTTGCACAAGAGAAAGCCAAGTTGCTCTTCGGTGTGGGTGCAGGTGTCCATGACGGATGGATGGATCACCTCGCGCGAGGACTGCTAAGCCACAGAAAACAAAGGCGACTTCGTATTATCGGTACGTGTGTCGACGCATGATCACCACATCATTCATTCATCCAGCCACCTTCGCTCCATTCATCCAACTCGTTGGAAGTTGATTGGCGTCCAGCAACTGCGCACGCCACAACGCCCCGCAGGCGCGCGAAAGAAAATTCTTGCGCCGGTTCCTTCTTCGCTTTGCCTTTGAGTTGGCTCCTCCGTTCGTATGCTGGTGCAAACAAGCAAGCCGCACACACAAGAGCTTGCTTGCTTCAAAAAAGTGCTCGCTTTGTGATGGAGCACGCAAGGTTTGCAGCAAACGCGCGCATGTATCAAGTTGTTGTGCGCGTATTGCACACTGAGGTTGGTTTGCCGTTTCGAGTTGATTTGCGCCAGCGCTTTGGTGTGACGCTGGGGCATGGGCGGGCGAGTATGCTGTTGACTTGGAAAAAAAAGAGGTCAAAAAGTCCTCAACTTGCAATCACATAACCAGCTCTTCTTTTTTTGGCGTGACCAACAAAGTCGACAAAACAGAGAAAACAGGGATAGAAGTTTATCGCGAACTGCAAGTAGTAACTACGTAGTAATGAATACCCTCTCAAAAATGCTACAATAAACTCATAATTTGTATCTGATCTACCTCTAGAAAAGTAAGTACAGACAAACGCACTCTTCCATTATTACAAAGCACACTGCTGGTTTATCCTGTTGAAGCTCAGCCACTTTGCATTTTGATTTCTGGAGCCATTTTCTCTCGCGCAGCGAGTGCAATGGTGAAGCCAAAGTCTTCAAGAAGCCCTCCAATTCTGTGTCCAGCCCACAAGCCTCGCTCACTGCTGCTCTCTACCGAAATGACAGCGATGCCCACTCGCAAATTGTTTTCTTTTTTAAAAAGAGAAATGGCAATCATAGCGACAACTCATAAAATCCACTTTGGAGTCAATTTTGTCCATTAACATTGGCTAATAGAAAAACTTGTAGTGTGTCAAACACTTTATGTTAATCGCTTTCCAGGTGTGTGACAGCTATCCATGTGCTGGGTTTGTGATTTCCGAGGACACAAACTTAGCAGTAGCTGTGGCTGTCACACACAAAGATTCTAAACTCGTCGTATCCAAAATGAAGACGAAGCGTTAATTTTACAAAAAGTGTTTTACAAAAAGAGACAGAGCCTGAAACAACCAGAAACTTACCACAAAGTGCGAGGTCAATCAAACGCCGACTGAGCAGTCAGGATCAGAAGACGGGCTTTCGTGGCCACACGTCCAAGAAGTGTAAACGGGTCAAGAAATTAGTATTTCGCGTCGTGTCACGAGGCGCTTGTTTTACAATCCTCGCTGACATATCTCGTTGGGAAAAATCCACAAATATTTGAGCATCCGGCTTGCAGACAGAATTGGAGTTTAGTGCGTGTTCTCCTATTTGAGAAGGTAACAAGCTCTTTCTGTTCTATTTTGTGAATTACTGCTGTTTATTGGTCCAAAAGCGAGCCTTTTTGTCCAATCCCACTGATCTGTGGTTCTGCATTTCTTTGGTTCTTTTTTGTGCTTGTGGGTAAAATTCTAAGGCTTTCGCATACAACTTCGAGTGATAATCGTCCGACATTTTCGGCCATTTTCTCAGATCCCGATCTAATCGTCGAGCATGCGTTTTGACTTGGTATTTGTAACGGCCCCTTTTTTTTTGAACTTCTTTCTTTGCACTTTCTTTGCGCTCAGTCCGCCCTGTCTTTGTTGCGAGCGTACGGTTGCACATTGAGAGGGCCATCCCCTTCCTTTTTTGCGCACTTCCTTTTTTTTGACAACTCCGCGCAAGCACAAACAAGCGTACTTGCTTGCTTGCTCGCTTGCTCGCTTGCTTGTTCGCTTGCCTGCCTGCCTTGCAGGCGGACAGGCATTCTTGAATTCTCGCGTCGACAACCACACAGCGACTTCGCCAGCAGCTCAACGCAAGTGCTCGTCAGGACGCCACGCATTCCGGTGCTCACAACTCAACCAGCAGCTCCGTCCACACACAACATTCACACATGAGCAGCACGAAGCGACTTGCACACCAGGTCTCGGCCACGCCATCACCGCGCAGCAGCCGCATGGAGGAGGCCGCACAGCGCAGCAGCTTCTCCACTACGAGTGACGACAGCACGACCCCCAGTGGTGCCAGCAGCATCAGTGACGATAGCCCCATCGTCACAGTGCCAGCACCACCAGCATCCATGATGACGACGGGAGTGCGCACGCTGCTGACGACGACCGACGGCATGCCGCGCACGACTGAGATCCTCTGGAACGGCGTTGCGTCGCTGGGCTTCACGCTCAAGCGCAAGCGCAAGACGGGCGCGATTCTCGTGTCCAAGCTCAAGGAGGTCGGCAACGGCCGCCAGTTACGCGTGGGCAGCGAGCTCAAGCTCGTGGGCGGTTTCCCTGTCAAGCAGCTCACACTCGATGAGGTGAAGAAGGTGATGCTCAAGGCGCCCAAGCCTGTGAGCCTCGTCTTCCTCAACAAGGATGACGCACTCGTGCAGATGCAGCAGACCATGCAGCTCGTCGCGGCGGCCGACACAAACATCAAAGGCCTCAGCAGCCGCGAGGCTAGCGGCAGCTTCATCACCGACTGCAGTGATGACCGGGGCTCGCTCGACAACGAGTTTGTCACTGCCGCCACCGCCCCAACCTCAGCCACAGGGACCGCCGCACGCGCGTTGCTGTTCCCAGTAGCAGCAGCACAACAGAGCAGTGCCGATACCGCCAACATCTCGCGGCCATCGCTGCACCGGTCCGTGTCAGCGTTCGCGATGACGACGCCGGCAGCGACGCTGCACCACCCGCTCTCACCCTCGAGCAGCAGCAGCGGCTATACGACGTACACCAACTACTACGCCAAGCCGTCGGACCACAAGTCCAAGAAGCGCAAGGTCTCCAAGCTGCGCGTGGCGCTCGACCGTATGAGCCAGCTGCTCAACCGGCCCGTGCGCCAGTCGGCGCTCAACATCCCGGCCGGCAAGAGCATCGTTGTCTAATATTCGACGGCTGTCTGATAGCAGGCCAACACCATGAAGTCCAGCAGTCAAGTCCCCTCGGAGCCAAGTGGATGCGAGGTTGCCAGACTTTGCGTCCAGCGACGACGCGGGTAATGCACATACACAAAATAAGTTAAGATATGAACAGCAGCAGCAGTAGTAGGCAGCAATAGTGTAGAATAGAGAAAGCAGTCAGTCCGTCAGTCGCGTTAGGGCGTCGTCATCATCATCACAGGACGCGCAGTAGTTATTAGTCTGACAGCATTCAAGCGACAACCTCGCACTGGTTTTGAGTAATCTTGGTGTACGTTCAGCCTGAGCACCAACTTCCTTACTGTGACTTCAATTTGAGCTAGTCTCTCTTGCAAGTCCCAAGGAACTTCATCCAAGCAACACACAAGCACAACAACTAGCGTCTCCACTTCGACCTTCTCGTGAGTGTGCATGCGCAGGTACTGCAGACGCGCGGCCATTAGTGAAGCGGTCCACGCGGCCGAGCCTCAGGAGCGACTCGATCGCATGCTCGATCTCGCTTGCAGCTACTTGCACGACTGGCAATGGAAATGCGCCGTCCTTTGTGTTCGTACCGTGTTGAAGAGCTCAGGACGGTTTGAGGTGCTCAAGGAAGTTGCGTACAATAAGCAGGAGCAACTCAGGAGAGCCGCTGGGCAAAGTGCGCGAACGAGCGGCTTTCCATGGCGAGCATATCCGCGAACTCGCGTGGGCCGAGCCACCCGAGCGCATACACGTCCGCCTGGCGGAAGCAGCGCTGCATGTCGCTGCGGAATGAGTGACTGGACGTGGCCACCGCGGCCGCCGTCTCGAAGGCCACAAGCTGCTCGAGGTCGCGCAGCCGCAGCTTGCCGTCACCGTCGCCGTCCAGCTTGGTGAACACCTGGCCCACAAGCGCGTCCCAAAGCTCTGGCTGCGCACGCTGGATCTCGGACCAGTCGAGAAGCGCGGCGCAGAACTCGTCTCGAGCCAGGAAGCCGTCACCGTCCAGATCCAAGCCACGCAGGAAGCTACGAGCTTCACCTAGCGTGAGCCGGTACCCGCCCTGCTCAAGGTACGCGGCGAACTCGCTGATGCCAACCTGCATGGCCCCATTGCGCGAGAGCTCACTAAAGAGCACGAGCAGCTGCTCCTTGAGCTCCAGCGGCAGCACGCGCGCGAGCTCGTAGAACACGGCCTGCTGAAAGCTGTTGAGCGTGCGGTAGAGCTGCAGCCGCTGCACCATCGTGCCGTCCAGCAGCGCCACCGCAGCAGGTGTGCCTGTGGTTGCTGACAGTTGCTGCGCGCGCTTTGCCTTGACAGCCGCGAACCACGGGTGCTGCAGGGCCTGCTCGGCGCTCAGTCGCACACTCACGTCACGATCGAGCAGTCCTTGTACCAGATCCTTGGCTTCGGGCGAGATCGTGGGCCATGGATGGGACTCAAAGTCAATCTGCTCGTGCAAGATGCGCTCGTCGAGCAGCGCGCCTTCTTCAAAGGGGAACCGTCCGGAGAGTAGCCGGTAGAGGATCACGCCACAGCTCCAGAGGTCAGACGGGAACGCATACTCGCGCTCGAGCACTTCAGGCGCCGTGTACAGCGGCGTCCCACGCACTTGGTGCAGCACTTCGTGCTCGCGGATGAACGACGCACCGCCAAAGTCCGTGAGCTTGAGCGGTGAGCTCTCGCCATCGTCGGCGAACAAGAAGTTCTCGAGCTTGAGGTCGCCGTGCAGGATGCGCAGCAGGTGACACTGCCACACGACGTGCAGGATGTCGGTCATGTAGAGCGCCACGAGCGACTCACTGGTCCTAGTGACTGGTGTGGCCTTCGTCGCGAGCACGCGCTGCGACGCGTCGCCGCCCACACAGTGCTCCATGACAAGGAACACGCTCTCGTCGTCCTCATAGGCGCCAAAAAAGTGCACGACGTTGAGCGTACCACCCAGGAGCATCATCATCTTACCCTCCTGCTGCAGCGCCTCATAGTCCTTGAGGTTGATCACGAGCTGCTTGGGCACGATCTTGACGCACAAATCCAATGCGTTGGCGGTAACGTTATCGCCCTCGAGCGCCACGACGCGGTGCACCTGGCCGAACGCACCCTCGCCGAGCTTTTCGGCCAGCGCGTACTTGGTGTGGAACGTGCGCGGCAAGTGGAACTCGATCTCGCTCGCCTTAGTGAAGAAGGACGCGGTCTCGAGCGCCAGGTGCTGTAGTGCTGGATACTCGTGTAGCGACTCGACGAAGCCGCGCCACTGCTTGCGCACACTGCCGTAGTGATTGCGCCGCACGCTGGTGCTTGTGTGGGAGGATGCTGGTGATGGAAGCACCAAACTAATTTGCGGCTGGTCATGAGAGGACAGTGTTGCAGACGCCATCGCTCGCCGCCGTCGCGGGGGTGAAGAGCTCTCAGAGAAGAGTGATCGACGCGCGCCATGCGCGACGCGACGCGCCCAGCTCTGCGTGAGGACGGAGGCGGGGGTGCGGGAGCTGATCAGCGACTGCATTGTTACGTGCTACAGGGTCTCAGAGAGCTTGAGCAAGAGGCGCGGGCGGATGTGGACGGTGATGGCGCTGGTGACGAAGAGTGAGCGAGAGAGAGAGCGTGTCGCTCGCATCCGTTTCTCTGCGTCAGCAGCACCACGCTTTTGATGGTGATCACAAATGGTGCCCCATGGGCTGCAGCACTTAAAATTGGTTTAGATTCATTGCGTCTATTTTGGTACTGGTTGTTGAGAACTGTACTTGCAGAAGCTCAACAATGCTGCATCGCAGACGAATCACTTGAATTCACTATGCCGTCGTCGGTCGCTCAGCCGTCAATCGACGCTGGCATAGTGAGCTCAAGCTGAGTCCAGTCCAGTACCAGAGCAGGCACAATACTGGTGCGCTTGCCGTCCGCTGTGTCGTCGCCACTATCTTAACTTGCTAAGCGCATGCACGATAAAGAGCTCTTCAAAATGACTGGGCACGACTCGAAACTCGAAGCTCGACGTGCGCGCGCGAGTCAGTCCAACATTTTTGGTTTTGATTCGCATCACTTTTGCTGTTGAAACGCAAGTACAGTGTCCGAATGACAAGCAAACACCCGTTCGTTCGCTCCAAATCAGCAGCACCCGCAAGTGCTGCTGATTTCTCCCCAGCTCACTCAATGCCACTCATTGCATCCTGAGCGCTCTGGATGTTTTGAGCGGCATCCACCACCACCACCACCGCCATGTCTATCATTTGTAACAACTCGATCATGCGCGCACGCCATGTTAAATAACGGCGGCTCCAGGTCAACAACCATGAGTCAAACGAGAGCTTGGCACTTCAGTCCCGGCGTTGAAGTTTGATGAAGCAATAATGGACGTGCGCACGCGCGCGCGTCTCATTTGGTAGCCGTCAAGTTAAACCGAACATTACCATCGCGTTTGGCGGCCTCCATTTGAATGACATGAACGCCTTGCACTTGGTGTGGTGTGGTGGGTGGTGGTGTCACTCGATGAGAGGCTTCACAAAGTCCAGCAATGGTAAGGCCACACACACACACACACAACGTTGTACTCGTGTGACGTAGTTTCTTTTCTGCGCCGGATCCGTCGGTAGCCCGCGCCACGTCCATCTAGAAATTTCCTTCTTCCGCGTCGCTTCGTTCGAGCACAAGCACGTTCCCGAATTCAAAATGCTCGAAAGCAATACTCGCAACGGAATTAAGCAAGCGCCGCTTGGGGGATAATCGATCATCGTGCGGCGCTCAGTGCGGGGCTCATCAGTGGTTACTTAACAATGCTGAGGCCAATATACTATGCTCTCGGAGCTCCGCTCGTACTGAATGAAGCACGTCGGGTCTTGTACCGATCTTTTGCTGGTGTCGTGGGTGATTTCGGAGGTATTTTTGATGTGGTTGGGAACATTCCCGGCACCCACGGTGCTGAAAATTCAATGAGCACCGTAGATCTATAGCGACAAGCGGGCAAAGTGATGCGCTCAAATCCAATGCTGCTTGCTTGCTGCCACAGGCGAGCGCACACGAAATTGAACGTGGCTCGGTGTAACAGGCAGCCAGCGAAAGCTCGAACTCGTCCACTCACAAGAGTTTGTTGCCGCCGCAACGACCGGCCGTAGATCGCAGGAGGGGAGTGAGCCTGGCGTGCGTGCCTGACGAGCACATCCGTATTATGCGATTACATTTCTCATCAATCGGCCAGGCCGTTGCCCGACCGACCGGGTGGTGCCTTTCGATCAATGCGAGACGCTAGATGGTGCTCGCTCACCCACTCAGAGAGCATTCTTTTCAGTTGACGCCGTTGAAAATCGGTGGATTCGATGATTCGCTTCCCAAATCTTTCTACTTTTGGAGGTTGGAGAGGTTTCCCGAATCGAGGAAAGGACGGCAGCCTTTCAAGATACCAGATCTTACGCATGTTTTACCCACTATAAAAAGGTTTAGAGCATTTCTGCTGGCAGGTATCGTGCTGAAATCATACTGTGCAAGACAACGTAAACTCTCAAAGAGGTATTTACGACCTTTAAAAAGGAATAATCTGATTCAACATTTCGAGTAAGCTCAGCCCAAAAGCCAAGGAACCAAAAACCAAGAGCTCACCTGGACAACTCATCTGCAAGTTGTGCAGCTGCTGGACGACGCAGCAAGCAAGCAACGGTGGCAGCAGCAGAGCCTTCGCCCGCCCGCCCGCCTGCCAGCCTCAGCGCCTCCTCGCCCTTAAAGGGTCGCGGTGGCGCAGCCGCACACGCGCTCGGACTCTCCCATTCGCAAGTGTCTCTCCTCGTGCCAGGACTTGACGCCGCTTCACGTCCCATTTGTACCTGCGTTTCCTATCAACTGCGACTGGTGGTGACCAAAGGCCAGCCAGAGGCACGCAATGGCAACAGGGGGGCTCTTCGCCCGATCTTCCATCGTTCGTTCACCAATCGCCTAGTATCTAGCCTCTGTGCCATGCTGTGTTTTTCTATCTTTCACATCCTTTCGCAGTAGAAGCGCCATTACGACCCGAGTCAGGAATCCACCAAACAACCGACCATTTAGCCTCCTTCAGTCAGTCATTATCCAATTCACCACACACCACACACACACACCCACACAACGAGATCGCACAGTTAGATATCTAAAATGCCGCCCGCCGTCCGGATCCCGACGCCGGCTATGGCGTTCCCAACGTTGCAGGTCTCCTCGCGTGACGCCAAGTCACTCGAGCTCATCGCGGACGCGCACGTGCAGGACACGCTCGAGCACTACCGCGAGTTCATCTGCGACCACAAGGAGGCCGTGGACCGCAAGATGTGGCGCAAGGTGCGCTCGCGCCACGGCGTGCGCGTCTTCCGCGAGCGCACGCGCAGTGCGATCAAGCGCGAGCGCTTCGAGAAGAGCGGCTCGAGTGTCAAGGCCCGTGGCAGCAGCCGCCGAGATGGCGACGACCATGACTACGACGACGACCTCGAGGAGCCCGCCACGCCGCTCGTGATGCTCGTGGGTACGCTGCAGGGCAATCTAGACGACGTGTTGTACGCGATCCAGAGCCCGACGACCGAGACCATGCAGCTGCAGACATCCTATGTCCAGGACGGACTCTCGGACTGGGCCGTGCTCGCGTCGATCCTCAAACCGTCGCGCGCCGACCCGTTCCGCGAGCTGAGCGTCAAGTGGGCTGTCAAGAAGCACGCGATGCCATTGGGCGCAGTAGTGCGGCCGCGTGACCTCGTGTACATGGAGTCGATCGGGTACACGACAACCCGGTCCGGCGAGCGCATCGGGTACCAGGTGAAGCACTCGGTGGACCTCGTGGGCGCCCAGGAGCTCAGCGACTCGCACGGCATCGTACGCGCGCACCTGTCATTCTGCTACATCTACCGCCAGCGGTCCGAGAATGTCGTGGACGTGTACATGCGCGGCACGATCAGTCCGCTCACGAGCTCGGTGCGCTCGAACTGGGCGTCGTGCTCCGTGGCTACGGACATCGCGCTCTCGGTCGCGCGCGTCTCGTACTGCGCGCAGATGAAGAAGCTCTCGTGGCTGCTCAAGACGGGCAAACGCGCGTCCTGCGTGGCCGGTCTCTTTGGGTCCTCTCGCGAAGGACGCCAGCTGTGCACCGTGTGCAACGAGAGCGTCTCGGGCGTCTCATCCTCGCGCCAGGCGCACAAGAAGAGCTGCCGCATCTGCTGCGAGCGCGTGTGCAACCGCTGCCGCGTGACCAAGCACGTGGCGTGCGTCACGTCACTGGACGACCAGGACGTGGTCGTGACCACTGACATGCGTTTCTGCACGCGCTGCATCCACCGCGCGTCCCAGGTGAACGCGCAGTGCGTGGCATTGCACGATGTGGCCATGGCTGAGGGCGCCTGGCGCGACCCGGACCGAACCTTCGACGTCATCCGAAAGCTGCGCATCGACTCCATCTCCACGTGCTCGCTCGACGACAGCTACTCGCAGAACAGCCTCTACACCCAGTGATTTGCAGCTGAGGGGTAGAGAGAAAGCTTTGCAGTATGTATGATATACGCGACCAGACCACACTCCACAGAGCAGAGGCTACCAAGTCGTCGTAACCATTAATTTATTCCACCAGCATTGGTACCAACTATCTATCA
>JAASGQ010000143.1:0-39945 GCA_023334305.1 Globisporangium canariense
AAGTGTCACCCCTCTCAAAAGCGTTTGTTGAAATTTCGATTTTTTCGCTTTCATCTTTTAAAAATGAACATAAAGTCTCACAGGCGCGCCACTCGAACAGCAAACGCGACCAAAATCGCGTATCATCCAAGACGAGACAAAATCGGCATTCATTTTCACAGGCTTCTCATTAAGATAGCACTGTCTCATTAAGACAGCACTGTCTCAATAAGACAGCACTGTCTCATTATAGACAGCAGCAAGAACGGGGAGCGCTCTGTCATCTGTCGAAAACGCCTTTAGCACATGCTCATAATCGTTTCCGCTCGTGCGCAAAGCTGGAGCTACTCCACGGATGCTTTTTAGCATCGGACGGAGCTTCGTTTTCGTTTTTTTGGTGGGTGACTCCGTTTTTGGTGTGGTAACGCAAAGGAGATTAACGCTTCGAATCTCACATACAAACATCAAGATCACATTCCCATCTTCACGCTCTGCGGGATTGCATGACGGCCACTTTCCACTTCCCCATCAAAATATAGCAGCAACAACGAAACACGAAGCCAACCAGCCAGCAGCACGAGCAAGCGCACGATACGACATGGCGCCGAGCAGCACGAGCAGTGCAGACGCCCCCGCGCACCGCTACCAGCTGCGCCAGCGCCGCGCGCCAAGCGGTGGCAACCAGGGGCTCCCGGAGCTGCGCACCGACTCCCCACCGCCCGCGAATGGTGACAGATCCGCGTCGTCATCCCCCGCGGGGGCTAACAGTAGCGACGACGACCACGCCCTCACTGCTGCTGCTTCTTCGGCTGATGGAAGCGGACTGCCGTCGATTTTAAATATATCGCGCGTGTTGGGCCCTGGACTGAGCCCGCGGCCGGACAACTACTCGTTCGACAACATGTTCCGCGCCGCGAAGGGCAGCGACCTGGAGAACATGCTGCTCTTCCGCGAACAGCCGCGCCAGATCGCCGTGCTCGCGACCGTCGTCACGGCCGTCTCATATTTCTCCTTCACGCACGACTCGCAGGTGCGTTGTACGAAAGCGTTACTATGCTAATGGCTCGTATGTTGTTGTGCGTATGCTGACTGTGTTGCTGTTGTTGTTGCTGCTGCTACTGTCGAATGAATGGCACAGAATGTGACGGAGAACGTGCGCAATGGGCTCTCAGCGGGAGTGCTTATCTTCCTCGTCTACTGCTTCTTGCAGACCCGCGACGGACTCATGGTACGTATTGTAGCAACAGTCGGATGCTGCACGAACTCCCCTCCCCCAGTGTGCGCATTGCATTGTGTCTAATGCGACCTGCTTCATTTCAACCCATTGCGAATAACAGGTCCGTCCACACCCGGGCCTCTGGCGCGTCGTACACGGCTGCTCAGTCGTGTACTTGCTGCTACTCGCGGCCATGTCAGTGCAAAACCGCACGGGCGCGATCCTCTCGATGCAGTTTCTGTTTCCAGAGGTCGGCAGTCTGAAGAAGTCGCCCGCGAGCGTCAAGCTCGAGTGCGACATCAACGCCAACGTACGTTTTTTGTGTCTGTAGTGACGATATCCTAGTGGCCATCATTGCCTGATGCTGCCTGTGTGGATCTTCTTGTGACTCGTATAGACGATCTACCGCGGTGTGTCGAGCATCTGGTTCCTGGCGCATGTGACGGGCTGGTGGGGCAAGATGTGCATGTTCCGCGACTGGCGCTTCTGCTGGGTGCTCAGCATCGCCTTCGAGTTCCTCGAGCTCGCCTTCCAGTTCGTCATCCCAGACTTCCAGGAGTGCTGGTACGTCCCATCATATCAAATGACTGGCTGTCCAGTGTCGAAGCGGAGCTGCTCGTGTGCTAACCTCTTGTATCGCATGTCTGCAGGTGGGACTCGCTGTTCATGGACCTCTTGGGCGCCAACCTGCTGGGCATGTTCCTCGGACGCCTCACGCTCTGGTACTTTGAGACGAAGGAGTACGACTGGTCGGGCAAGAAAGAGAAGAAAATGGGCTACATGCTGCTCGTGCTCAGTCAGTTCACGCCCATCAGCTGGAGCCAGTACCACTGGGAGGTCTTCTCGAGCTTCAAGCGCTTCGCGCAGATCGTGTTCGCGCTTGTGGTTTGCCTGCTCGTGGAACTCAATGCGTTCTTCCTGCTCAACACGCTGAGCATCCCCAAGGAGAGCAACTTCAACGCCTACCGCCTCTCTCTCATGTTCCTCATCGGCATCCCCGGTGCGGCCGAGTACTACGAGTTTCTGTCGAACCCGGAGGCCATGCGCCTGGGTCAGAACGCCTGGATGATCCTCTCCATCGCGGTCTTCGAGGTGCTCGTGTGGGTGAAATTCTCGGCCCACGGCGTGCTCTTCAGCGACGCACCGCCGTCACTCGTGGCGGTGCCCATCGTCGCGTTCTTTTGCATGTTCGGTGTCTGGATGGTCTGCTTCTTCACACACCAGCGGCGCCACGCCGCGTCGCCGCGCCAGAGCACGGCCAAGCTCTACCAGGTCGCCACGTGGGGCAAGCTCGACGTGCTCTTCTGGCTCTCGTTCGCGCCGCTGCTGCTGCTCACGTCCCAGTGGGCCTACTGATGAATGAATGACCCGTGTGGCGCTTGACATGGTAGAGAGACCGAACGAACGGAAGAATAGAGAGATAGAGAATCATCGCAATATGAATGAACCAAAGAGCGCTTTTGGCGCTCGACCATCGGTGAGATAGAGCGCGCGTCATGCACGCAATGCGCCCATCACCTCGCAAGCCATTGGCCATGGATACTCGCCCCAGGAATTAGGTGAGTTGATTGTGGACACATGTACACATGCAGCTACAATGCCATGACATACAGGCAACGCTGGCAGCAGCAGCATGACGAAAGCAACGAGCTGGTCGTCCAATGCGCGAGTTGAAGTTCACCCGCTTGTCTCCATTTCTTTGTGTGCCTGCCCGACACCTTCTTGTCTTTCGTTTGCATTGTATATAAATGGCCTTTCATCTTACCTAATTGCTGAGATTTGATTTTAAGAAGGTAAATAAAGCTTGATTTGATACTCTAGTAGACGTGTGACTAGAAAATAGAGAGGTCTTCGCCAGCTGATTGAAGGGGGCAGAGAACGAACCGTCGACGCTGCTGACGGCATTCACGATTCGCATTCACCAGCAGCGCCACTCATCCCGCTGTCAGTCAGTCAGTCGGGCGATGGCGATGGCGATGGCGATGGCGTCGCTGGTCTGAGTGAGTGAGCTGCTCACTTCCCAAAGTGCTCGCTCCTGCGCACTCGCTCACACGCCCAAGCCCAAGCCCCCAAGAGCTCCACACACACAAGACACAAGATGCGCGCGGCCGAGCTCACCCCCGAAGATGAGGAGTACTTCACACTGCTGGAGCACCACCGCGACCACGAGATGAAGCTGCCGCTGCTCTCGAGCTTCCGCGTGCTGGCGCTCTTCGCCTACGAGGACCTCGAGGGCAACCGCAAGCACGTCGTGGGCGCCAACTGCGAGTGCTCCAATATCGGCGGCGCCTTGTGCGCCGAGCGCTCGGCCATCTGCCAGCTGCAGCTGCTGCCGGTGGCCTTCGTACGCAAGGTGTACATTGTCTCGGACGCCGACGTGTGCCTCACGCCCGGCACGCTCTGCCGCGAGTTTTTGAGCTCGAGCCCGCTCTTCACGCGCCAGACGCCCTTCCTCATGCGCGCGACAAAGTGCCGACCGTGCACCGCGACGCTCGAGGAGCTCTACCCGTTCCCGCTCATCTACGATCGCGTGGCCAAGAACGACATCCTCTCGTTCGCCCATACGTTCTGTGAAGAAGCTGTGAAAGCTGCCGCGTCGCCTATCGAAGTGACTGGTGATGACGCTGCGCACCCGGCGTTCGTGCAGCTGCAGCTCCAAAGCATGAGCAAGGTCGAGCGCGCCGTGTACCTCGCGGCGTTGAAGGCCACGGTCTACGACGTGCGCGACGACCTGTTCCCGGTCCGCTACGCGGCCGCGGCGCTCTTCTCGGACGGCGACATCCGCGTGACGTGGCAGCACAAGACGCTCGAGTACGGCAGTTCGCTGGATCCGCTCTCCAAGCTCATCCCGTTCATCGACGCCAAGGCGCTCGAGGCTCCGCGTCTGCGCTTTGATGAACAAGCCGACGAGCTCGTGGTCACAGACACCAACAACGCCAAGGCGACGCCCGTGTTCGTCGTGCAGGTGGACCAGTTCGGCATTCTGCACGCGCCCTTCGCCCGCGTGCGCGCGTTCTTCTACGAGTACGACTTCCAGGAGCTCATCGTGATCGTGCACGACCAGCAAGGTGTGCTCCACCGCGTGCCCATGGGCAAGCTCATTGCCGAGTCCCCCGACTGCATCGCTGCGACCACAGGCGCCTCGTCCTAATAGACAAGTACATGGCCGGTGGACAGAGAGAGAGAGAGAGAGAGAGAGAGAGAGTAAGAGAGCGGATACAATAGAAACGTGTAGAGTTAGCATCTGAAGCCAGGCAGGCAGCCACCTCCAAACTGCTTTGGTAATCAGTCCAGACCATAAATATGAACAACCGTGCTGTTGTTCCCATTCTACTCCTGTCCTCAGTCCTTGTTAGCCAGCGGCAATGGTTTCTTCTTGGCACCGGCCTCCGTGTGCGTGCGGATGAACGCCTTCATCTGCGTAAGCTGCTCGGGCGTGGCCTTGCTGAACAGGGCCGGCAGGATCTCCCGCAGGCTGATGCGGCCGCTGTCATCGCGGTCGAGCGCGCGGAAGAGCTGCTGCGTCGCCTCCTGGTCCGTCTGCCCGAAGATTGGCCGGAAGCTCTGCAGCATGCTCACCCACTCCTGCTGGTCGATGTCGCCACTAAAGTCCTCGTCGAAGCGCGTGAGGATGTTCCCGAACTCGATCACCTGCTTCGCCGTGTAGAACGGGCCGAACGGGTTGTGCGTGGAGCCCGTGGTGATACTGCTGCTGGATCGGAGGACGTTCTGAGTGGACTGTCGCTTCAATGGAGACGCCTTGCTCGATGGATGAGCTGGTGATGAAGAAGCTGCACCACTGGGGCTGCTCTTCCACACGGGCACGTACGGCTGTGAGCGTCGCTTGCCAACGCTTCTATCTTGCTTGCTCAAGGTCTCCGAGTCGGACGTCGCAATGATGTCTTCATACAGCTTCAGTTTGCGCTCGATGTTGATTCGCTTGAGCTCGTCGTGGTCCAAAGTAGCAGCTGACTCAGCAGCTACTGGGGCTTCATTTAGTCCGCTGTTGGTTGCAGCAGTAGTTGGTGCTGGGAAACTCGACTGGTCGCCTAGTAGCACAGGCGTTGAAGCACATGCACTCAGACTCTTTGACTCACGACCACCGAGTCCGATATCGCTCTCACTAGCCGCAGCATTAGCCAGTGGCGTCGACGGCGGGTCGTGCAGCTTGGGGAGCGACACGTTCCGCATCATAACGACACTGGCGTCCATGCGCAGCTTCACCTTGCGCTTGGGCGTCGACTTTGGTCCGCCGCGCAGCAGCAGTAGACTCGCCTCTGACCTGGGAGTCGCGAGCTTTTCTCTCAAAAACGCCGACGGCGCGATGTCGAGCGCCTGCATCGCCGCGTTGTTGCATCGCGTGGCCGCGCGCCGCTGCATCTCGAGCGGGAAGTTGGTCATCGTGCGCATCATCACTAGCTCTCTGCACTCCTTCTCACTCAGACTGCCACCACCTGAGCCACTTGTATTTGTACCAGAGGTACCGGTAGTGCTTCGCTTCTTCTTTGGCGATTTCCTCCTCGCGAGTCCGCCGGCCGAGAGCAGCGGTTCCAGCGCGCTCTTCTTGGAAAAGGACTCCATGAGCGCCACGTTGTGCGAGAGCTCCTTTAGTTGACGGGACTCGCTGGGGCCAAAGAGCCCTTGCTGAACGCCAGAGCGAAGCGAATCGTCTACACGAAGAGGACGTAAACAAGTTTATCAGAAATTGTCGAAAATTGTTAAAACCACCAGAGTACTTACTTGAAAACGGCAGCTGGGCGGCGAGGATCGCTTCGATGCCCCCTGGCTTCCCCTTCAGGTCCTTTGAAGGAGAGCTCGCCCTCTCGGCCAGTAAAGGAGCCACTTGTTCGATTTCCCCTTCCTTGTCGTCTCCAAAGCCACTCGAGTTCTCAGTTCTGTTGCGACCCCTCAAGCGAGTCTGCTGATGTTTTCTCTGCGCTTTGAGCTTCCGACGCTTGAACTTGCGAATCACCTCAGTAGCGATCTGCGTGTGTTGATGGCTCGCGTCGGAGCTGAGGTGGTGCGTAAACTTCCACGCGGACGAAGACGAACCATTGATGTTGGTCTGTGATCTCAAGCTGCTTGAGTTCCCAGCTGAGCCACTCTTCAAGGGTCCAGACTTCTGAGGAGAAGACGAAGATGAGGACGAGGCACCCAAAGTCGAGATTGTGCCGACGCACTCGTGGGTGACGTCCCAGACCTTGATGCGCCCGTCCTGGGAGAACGTGAACACCACTCCCGGGTCCGGAGGTATGCACTTGATCGCGAGCACAGTCTCGTCGTGCGCGGTCCACGAAAAGGTCGACGTGCACGTCACAATACCCGAGTGCTGGGCGTGCTGCTCGCCGAGAGTTTTCAGAGCACTGTTACCGCTGTGGTAGCCACCACCACCGGAAAGCCCATTCTTGACGCCATTGCGGTCTTCAGGTCGCAATTTCAGCACGCTCTGTTTGTGTGCGACTCGCAGCAGCGGGTTGTACGCTTCCTGGTGAGAGCCCGCCGCTGGTACATTACCTGTGCCTCCGCCATGCGGAAATGATGATGCTTGGAACTCAAAATGCGTGGCTGCGAGCGCTCTCTTGCGCGCGACGCCCACCACGACCCGGAAGTCCCACACGAAGACCTCGCCGTCCGCACAGGCAACGAAGATCGACGGCTGCGCCTGAGAGCTCCCTAGCGTGGAGCAGATCGACGTGACTGGTGGCGCGTTCGTCGTCTGGTAGTGATTGTGCTGGTGTTTCGAGTGAGGCGCCGATGGAGAAGAATATGGTGAGGTCCTGGGCATCTCAAGAGATGACAATGCTTCAGGCGTGCCGGAGCCCTGCAGTGCGAGCCGCATCAGTGGGGCTGCAGTGTAAATCACGCCTGTGGTCTGCCAGATGTACACGACGCCGCTCGAATCACCCGAGATCAACAGCGGCGCCTGCGCGTGGAAGTGCAGCGCGCGGATCTCGTGGCGATGGCTCTCGCAGCGGAAGAGCAGGTAGAGTTTCTGGAAATCGTACACATGCACGAAGCCGGCGTCGTCTCCGGTCACCACGAGGTCGAGCTCCGCCGAGAACGCGCAGGCTGTGATGCACGAGTCGTGCGCGTTCTCGACCGTGCGCAGCACTTCCACATCCGTTTTCCCCGCAGTCGAGTGGGAAACGCAGATGTTGCGGTCGTAGCCGGTCGAGATGAGGCACTGCAGAAGGAGAAGGCACATGGGTAGTTAGCGGCTGACTGGAGACAGAGAACCCATTGTCGAGGCAACGGGCGGTAAATAGAGCCAATGATCTGAGCCACAGAGTACGTGAGGACGTACGCAGGTGCGAGGGCAGAAGAGCAGCGACGAGATGATCCCGTCGTGGATTTGCGATTTCTGGCATCAGCGACAGTAACAACAGAGATAGTATGAGGACCAAGCAACAACAGAGAAGACTGGCGCGGGATTTGCATTAGGCCACGTACAGTCATGAGCATGCCCGTGATCGGATTGTATAGGCGAATGCATCCATCCTGCGTATCATAGCAAGCAAACACGTCAGCTGAAAATGTCATCACAAGACAAGACAACAAGACAGCTTCACACATAGAGAATCACGCACACTCGTCGCGATGAAGAGCTTGCGCTCTCTTGGCACATCGAAGACGATGCCGCAGACCTCGGCGTCGCGGATGTGGATCGGCTCCTCCACTTTCGCGCCCGAGTTGGCGTTCCAGACCGTGATGCAGCCGTCCACGGAACCCACGAACGTGTTGGCGACTGTGCTGTACACCACGTGTCTCGGCGGCGCGGACTCCTCGGCCTGCGTGACTGCTCGGAAGCGGTAGAGTTGCAGGTTGCCCACAATGATGTCCGCGAGCTCATTCTCCGTGTTCCTCGGTCTTCGAGCTTCGCCATTTGACAAGGACGTTGATGACGATGACGACGCATTGCTACCCCCAGAGCTAGTTCCAGCCCCGCCTATGCCACAGGCAAAGGCCCGGAAGCGACACACACTCGGCGTCTGGAGCTCAAAACTCTGCAGCAGGTGGACGAGGTCCGACGTGCTACCTTTCACGCAGCGCGAGACGTCCCAGAGCTTAAAGTGGCCACCCTCGTCGCCCGTGACGGCGATCACAGTGCCCGAGTTGGTGCGATTCGAGACGAACTTGGCGCCGATGAGCCGGTGCTGGTGCCCGCCAAGCGTGACGAGGAGCGAGCGCAACGTGGTACTCCAGCAGTACGCCTGATACTCAAAACCAGAGCTGAGCAGCGTGTTCTGCGTGTAGTCCATCGTGAGCACGCCCTGGACGTGGCCCTCGAGCGTGAACACCACTTTCTGGGTTGCCGCTTCCCACACGGCGATGCTGTGGTCGAACGAGCACGTGGCGAATAAGCCCGAGTTGCCCAACTCAACGTAGTCGGAGATCCTGTCCCTGTGGTGGCTCAGCCGTGCGTCGACGCGCTGTGAGTCAATGTCCCAGAGCTGCGCGTACTCGGCACAGGACGCGATCAAGCGCTTAAGGGGCGAGCACCACTTGAGGAACACCACCGGGTACCGGCTCACGATCTTGCTTGAGAAGACGTAGGCACCCGTCAAGGGGTTCACGATCGACCAGAGTGTGATCGAGTGGTCGGAGCTCGAAATCGCGAGCAGGTTGCGCGACGCAATGTGGTCGACGTCCAGGATCGCTGGCTCATTCTCTTTCCCGAGCAACTTCTCCACGGCGTTCATCTCGTGATGGAGCACGAGGTCGCAGTCGTACATCTACTCATACATAACAGTGTTAAAATTGGTTGTTAGTGACAGAGTTAATGTGGATTAGTATCAAGAATGAATGAATGAATGGCTGGCAGGCTTCGTACTTACCAGCACGACGGCCGACTTGTTCTCAACGACAGCGATCCGCTTGAGCTGCGGGAACGACTTGATCTTGCTAATCTGGTAGGGAAATGTCCTGCAGGAAAGTAAGTGGAACCATCCGTAGGCACACAGTCAGCGGATTCTAACAAACCCTTTTGAGCTCTCTCATATCCTTGACCTACATACCTCGCCTTCGCGCCACCGGCGTGCTCTTGTCTGTACGAGGTCGCGTGCAGCCCAGCGCCGCCCAGGTCCTGATCGCTCGTGCCGATGAGCCCAAGCGACATGCAGAAGGTCGTGAACTCCTCCCAGTCGACCATCGCGTCGCCGTTGATGTCGATCTGCTCGAACATCTCGAAGAGCAGCGCCACGAGCGCCGAGGCACGGCCGACCCGCTGGAGCTCGGGTCGCGCCTGCATGATCGCGAACAGGATGGTCCTCGCAAAGTCATCTTTGGCGATGCCTTTGTCTGGAAAGTGCTTCTCAATTCCTAGAAA
Organism: Globisporangium canariense; assembly: GCA_023334305.1. Lineage (NCBI taxonomy): Eukaryota > Oomycota > Peronosporomycetes > Pythiales > Pythiaceae > Globisporangium > Globisporangium canariense. The sequence continues at coordinate 9,522 of JAASGQ010000143.1, forward strand.
CTCGTCAAAGCTCAGCGCCGCGCAGACCGCGAGCACGCTCGTGAGCGCGTTGCGGTTCGGGATCTCGATCTCCGGGATGATATCGAGCAGGAAGACCTGCATGATCTCGGTGAGAGCGGGAGTGATGGAGCTACGCACGAAGCCCGGTTCGCCGATCGCGTGGAAGAACCACTCGCTTCGGTTCTTGTGGTTGCGGTAGAACTTGCACATCACGACGTAGTTTGATGACGACTGTGATGACGATGACGATGGTGCTGATGAGAGAGCAACAGTTGGCGTGCTGGAGGCTGAGCTTGAGTCTGGCTCGCTCGTTCTCTGGTCGCTCTTGGCCCTCGCCTTGGGGTCGTGATAGTACTCGAAGACACGCAGCGGTCTCTCACCCAAGTACTTGCTCTCTTCCTCCGCGCCATTGGCGCACAGGTCGCAGGACCAGAGGAACTCGTTCAGCCGCGGATTCTTGGCGATCTCGTCCTCTGCGTACGTCACGAGGCAGCCCACGACCTCGACAAACGGGTGCAGTTGCGACAATGAAAACGCCAGAAACTCCTTCTCCACGGCGTCTTTCGCCCTCTGGCGCCGTACGACCAGGTTCCCGTCCTCTCCGAAGAAATCCCCGCCACCACCGCTGCTGTTGCCTGTAGCAGTCGAATGACTGGAGTGGCCGCCACTGGGGGCGCCACGCGCGATCTGCAGCACCCCGCCCTGCGCGTTGAAGAGCAAGCAGACCAGCTCCGTGACCCAGTTGGCGTCGTCGCCGCCGCGACACAGCCTCTTCGATTGGCCATGCAGGACAAGCAATCATGTTAGTCACTAGCGCCATGTCGTCAATAATCACGTGCAATACAAAAACGTACGATGGTGACGCGGTCCTGCGTGGCCGTGAGCTCCTTCACGTCTTCGCCGCTGCGGTCTTCGTCGTCTTCCAGGAGTACGCCCAGCGACGAAGCGCCTGGGCGTGTCGACGCTGCCATGTTTCTGATGGGGACGTCTACGGCAAGCAGATCATGAGGGTCAGTGGCCCGAGAAGGCAGATAGGCAGGCAGGCGTGCTAGTTTGTGAACGTGGGCTTTGTATTTGTCGCCTTACTTGGCGGCTATCTCTCGAGAACATCAGGCGACTCTACCAAAAAACATGGGCATTAATATCACTCATAACGACCCAAGAGTACGGTGCTCATCACCTCTCGTGTCAAAAATTAAATCTGGAAAACTATTACTTTACAAAGGAAACGGAAGCATCCAAAACAAAAGAACCATTCGATTCGCCAACGGACTTGGCTACACATGAGCAACAAAAACTGACACAACTCATAGACACTTTCGACCACATTTCCATGCAACTCCTCTCACCATCGACTCAACTCAACTCAATACTCAAGTGGGAGCAGCAACAGGAGGCGCCAAATCGCCCTCCTTGGCATTAATAATCGATCTCTCTCTCTCTCTAATGGTACAACAAGAAACACACAGACACGCACACGCAAAAATGCACGCACGACAGAATGCACACGCCACTTTAGATATCGAACATCGGCCGCAGCGGGTTGTGGTGGCGCTCGATGAGGTCGATCGCGGCTTCGAAGTTCGTGAGGTAGTACCCGATCTCGCCCGTCGCGTCGTGGTAGTCGCACATGAGCCGCAGCAGTTCCTTCGTGGCAAGCACGCTCGACATGTTGCTGTTCACGACCACGAACAGGTTGATCGCGATGAACTCGTCAGTCGTGATCATTGGCACGAACTGGTCCACAGACGTGAGGCTGCTCGACGACGCGGCGGCCATGATGCACGACCGGAAGACCGCGCTCGCGGAGCGCACGATGCACTTTAGCTTGTCGAGCGGCAGCGAGTACTCGTCGATGCGGCGGAGCTCGCGGCAGGCATCCTCCCAGTCGTTGGGCGAGATCATGGGCGTCGGGATACCGTAGTACCCCTGGCTCTTTGTTTGCATCACTTGCAGCTTGTTCTTGAGCCGCAGCTCGTCCTCGTCCGGGCACACCGTGTGCAGCGACTCGTACACGTGGTCCTCGAGCGGGATCATCACGTACTTCTCAATGTATGAGCACACGGCGTGGCGCACCTCCTCGACGAATTCCTCGTGGTCGTCTTCACTGCGCTCGCTGCGCGCCGCGATAAGGTGTTTCCTCAGGAGCTCATCGTCAAACATCATCTTCTTGAGTTCCGTCATCTTGTGCGCGATCGCCTTGAGGATCGCGCGCGCCTTGCGGGACGCGAGCTTACTGTGGCGTGTATCGTGGCTGCTCCGCGTGAGTGCGGCCACGAAAGTCTCACACTCCTGAAACACCTTGTGGCCTGGGTTCATAAAGATCTCATTCACCAGTTGGACCGCATTCACCTGTTTCTTCAACTGGAAGCAGCTGCACAGGCTGCGGTCGGGCACTCCACAGTGGCGGTGCACGCCGCAGAACTCCTGCAGCAGCAGAACCGCACGACGCCGACGCGGGCCCAGCGGTGCAGGAGAAACCAGCGCCGCCGTCTGGCGCAGGAACGAGTCGAACACCGCCTTCCGCTGTTGCTGCAACGCGCCGCGGAAGTGGAAGAACTTCTTCGGCAGGTGGAACCGCCGCAGCGCTCGGAACGAGCCCCAGAGATCCTTCTTCACCGGCGCGTCCTCGGTGCTGAGCTTCTTGATCTGGCGGTAGAATTCGATCATCTCGCTCGAGCTCTTTCTGACATCCCACGAGCGCTTCGTCTCGACGTCCTCGACACGCAGTCGGAACTTCGTGTGGTTGTCCACCATGCCTACCTCCGCCACGCGAACGTTGATTGCGAACCGCACGTGGAGATCGAGATACTCCTTCGCTGCGCTGTGGTTCAGGAATGGCTCGCCGTCGCCGAGGCGGCTGCACTTGCACACCGTATCTGCGATGTCCGTGCTGCTGCTGGAAAGGGTGCTGGCACCGGAGTCGACACTCGTGTCGCGCGCATTGCTGTTGCTATTCATCGAGAAGGTGCTGCAGCAGCTGTCGGCACGCAGCATGCGCTTCTCCTGGCTGTTAACGACCCTGAGTGCGGCCGCCACCTCGTTTTCGTCGTCGTCCACGTGCCACGTGCCGTCACCCAGCTCGGCGATGAGCGCATCTGCACCGTCGTCGCCATCGCCCTCGCCGTCGTCGTCCTCGTCGCCTCCACAGCCGCGGAAGTCATCCTCACAGATTGTGTGCACGCTCTCGTCGTCCTCATCATCGTCATCGACATCACCGTCACACTCGATCTCGGCCTCTGGTTCGTCGCAGCCCCAACCACTGCGGCCACCGTTGTTTGCATCTGGATCGCAGGCGTCCGTGTTGCCGCCCACGCGGCGCTTCTTGCGCGGGTGGTTCTCGCCCACGAGGCATTCGCCCTCCATGAGCCTGTCTACGGCGGAAGGTTCGAGCGCGTGCTCTTCCAGGTCTTCGTCACTCAGCAGCAGACTCGCGCGCATGCCGAGCGCGAGCGCGTCGTCCACCTCGCAGAACACCATTTTCGGATCGGGACGTGTGCGTGCGAAGGGAGGAAATTGCGGAATGCGCGTGCGGTACCCAATCGAAAAGGAAACAACGCACGACGGGACGCACGCGCGCAGGCTTGGATCTTGCGCTTTAAGCCCGGATATGGTGGTGTGGCGGCGACGGTGGCGGTGGCGGCAGTGGCGAAAAAGAAGAACATTAGTGAGGGGAGGATCAGGAAATCAAAGGTGGAGGACCAAGCCAGTTGCCCGTTTCACTGACGCAAGGCGATTGAACGGAGATGAGCTGATCGAAAGCGCGGCGCTGATTGGCTGGGAATTGCAGAAAGAGCGCGGAAAGGGCGCTTGGTCCCACTTCGCTTTGCGTCCTTGAACACAGTGCTTGGACGGCCATAAGTAAAGCAAATATTTGTACTTTGTGCAGTGAAAGCGCATAAAAAGTGAAGATTGTACACTGCTTGTAGATATCAGGCAAGATCTTCCGTCGACGATTGAAATGGGCTCGCTCAAAATAGGAAACTGTCGGCTGCACAGTACTGTTCCGTATTGTATTTGTGGACCGCTTGGCGGGAGCGATTTTAAACAAAATGCAAAATACAACCCACATCGCCTATTGTAGCTACATTTCTACGAGCACAGGAAAAGCAAAAACTTGTGCGCTGTGTGATGGAGACTTGCTCATCGGCGCTGCACGCTTTTGAAAATCACGGCCCTGCGCATGTGCGTCTCAGTTGCTTCTTAGTGTAGCTGGTCGCGATGAGCCTAGGTTGCAGCTCGCCTTTACAATCACTTTTGATTGCTTCATGCCCACACATATTAACTCAAAAGAGGTCGTTGAAAAATGCTTGAGATGAAGTGAATGAGCTGTGTTGGTGTCACGCTCGTACATGAAACATTGAACTATGTACTTGCTCTAGTGGAATCCACTATGTGAAACACTTGTATCGTAACCAAGGTCAATACAATGGAGGTTCTTTTTGTCTCCATCGTCAGCTTACACAACTGCTCTTTTATGAAAGGCAAAAGGTGCCGATCGCTGTTATAGCCGATGATAACAGCTTTTAGGGCCTTCAAAAAATATCAGAAATCGCCGAAACGGCTCACATGCTGAAGCAGCTCAACCAAATAGATGACAAAACTAGAACAAATGCCCATTAAATAGCGCTAGCTAGGGGACCGTGTTGCTGCTCTAACGTTCTCAACGGTGGAGTTGGGGTCATCTTTCACGGATGTGGATCTTCGCAAGCATGTCAAGCTGCGGCTTCCGGTGCGCATGACTGATTTCAAATACGAGCGAGTCCTTATTGCAATTCTCTGACGCATTCGAACCGCATCCTAGAACTTTGAAATTGTGAGAAATACTTGGGGCGCGTGCGTGAGATCCTTCGAATCTGATCCACGATGGCAGGCGATCGACAGGACTGGTGGCAGTTAATGCCAAAAAGGGAGCACACTGGGGCCACAGCTGCTCTGGTTACCAGAGGAGCAAGTTAGCAAGTAAAGAATGACAGGATCGCTCTTATAGCCGGCTGCTTAGGAAATATCAGAAATCTGAAAATGTAGTTACGTTTTTGAAGCAGCAGCTACAAATAAGCACAGCCAATTCGACGCGGAGCGCTTGTAGCTAAACGTGATGAGCGCAATTGAAGCGTAGACTCTGTCCTCCCTCCCCTTCCATACACACACGCTAATAAATAGCACACGCCATGCATTCACGCATTTACAAGACTTGGGGCATGGAGGTTGAGCAGATCGATGGCCCATCCAACGCCCACGGCCCAAACCATTTTGGATACTGACTGTATCGCCGGCAAAGCGCATGGAGCGAGAGCCAAAGCCATCTTCGTTCCATTTCTGAAGCAAATTAAACTTCGCGCGTGATGACCAATGCAGTAGCAGATGCGCCAGCGTTTTCAAACAATGAGCCTCGTGCAAATCAGATCTATGGTGTCTCCCAACCAGTCGATCATTTAGTCCCAGCCATTCGAAAAAAGCTGTGCAAGCATCGACAGCGAGATCAACAATCAACTTTGTTTGCTTTTGAGTGGCTGTGCAGACGCAGGTGGATACATTCGCACCGATGAGGACATCGCGATAATGGGTGGAGGGAGGAATGCTGGAACGTTGCGTCTTCTCAAGATCGCGTTTTGTTGTTTGCGAAATAGGGAGATGAGTTCGCAAACTGAGGAGACCGGCGGTGACGACACAGTAAGCACCTTTGGGATGGAAGGCGTGCTGGCATTCCAGCTTGATTTGGCTGCAACACCCCTTCTGCTGCTTTGTTTTGCATGCATGCGTCATCCGCGCGCGTCACTGCACCCGCCACCTTCGCTGTTGAAATCAATTGAAAATGAAGTCCGGTAGCAGACACGACGCGTCTGGTCCTTCAGTACCGGTATTGACGCGTGCCTCTCTCTCATGAGAGGCACTTCGCTTTGCTGGAGGAGCAATAGCAACCCAAGTGGCGTATCGACAGGCCTCTCCGACGCAGCGTGTCTCTGTGTCTGTCCACTTCTCGATGGGTACATCACAAACGAGCGCCCAAGGTAATCAATGTGTTGTTTGATGCCGGACCCCATCCATGTCCACGGAGCACTGCACCCGCTTGAACTCGATCGATCGGCTGCAACTTCGTATGCTTCACCCATGTGAAGCATACGAAGTTGCAAATGAATGATCGCGGTCAAGAATAGCCGATCGTTGTTGCTGGCGGCGACCTTTTGATGAGGATGCCCTGAGGCGCCGCTTGCTTGCGGCCCTCGAGCTTTGCTCACTAGCAAACTAGAAAGCGAACCTCATGCACCACACACGACCACGGCGGACGGGGGCATCGGTGCCGCCGGATGACGCCGCCCTGGCACTGCTCCTCCAGCGAGTGCACCACCAAGATACTGGTGCACTCACCCAGGCCATAACTCTGAGTCTGGGCTCGCAGGACGCCGACGCAGCTCGTCCGCGTCAATCCACAGTCGCGGTCACGACCAATCACGTGCTGGCTTACGAGGTGCGAGAGACCGAGGTCGTCGTGCACCAGAACAGCAATAGCAGAGTAATGGGCGAAGACAGTGAGTCTTTTAGCCTCGACGAACAACAGCAGGATGGCAGCTCAGCTAGCAAGGTCCCAGCACTCCAGGACCTCGAGGAGTTCGTGAACGAACTCTTTGAAGTGTATGACCGAGGCACAAGCGCCAGTGCCACCGATGGAGAAGAACTAGAAGAAGAGCTCTCCATCCAGGAGCGCGAGTACGCCGGCGCGCTGCAGCAGGTCGTGGTCATGGCGCTCACACAGGCCGCCCTCGCGAAATACCCACCGACTAGCACCGCCACCACCATCAAGGCCGACCAGCAAGATACATTTTCACTTGGAGAAGTCCGTGTGTGGCTGCTCGAGATAGTCGTGCGGCCGTCGGCACTCTCCCGTCAGCTCGCACTCACGCTATTCCTCAACCTGAGCGTGAACATCACGGCCATTGTGCTGGCAACAGCCCCAGCTGAAGCGGCGAAGAGACAAACAGAGCAAATGCAGGCGCGGCTCTTCCACGTGCTCGTGGAGATGCTGAGCAAAGCGGTTGTCGTTGCCAGCTCGTCTGTGAAAGAGCCCAAGCGCAAGAATACTACCAGGAGCGACAACCAGTGGATTGCACACGCGGTTGGCTGTCTACTCCTGTTTGTGAAGCACAGTGGAGGGCGCTACCGAGCAGATCGCTTGCAAACGTTCGACCCGCAGGTCCTTCGCTTCCTTCTCAAAGAGGCTCGTCATACACAACCCAACGCGAAATCGGGTAGTGACCTGGAAGATCAGCTTCTGGAGCTGCTCGTGGTCACGATGTATACGCAGGAAGCGGATGTCGTCAAACTCTCAGCTCCCAGCAACAAAGCGCAACTTTATCACTCTCCACCTCGAGCTGTGCTGCCGCTAACGGCGCTGGAGCACTTCGGCGGCCTCGACTCACTGCTGTTCCATTACTACAACACGTCGTCAGTCCGCACACGACGCCTGCTCTTCATGGTCTTCTTCGACGTGACGTGCCACCAGCAGCACTCGAAGACCACCACTAGCAACAGCAGTCATGGCAAAGAAGACGAGGAGCTCTGGCACCTGTTCCAGAACTGGAACCTCGCTGCCCACTTGACGTCTACCCCCAGTCTCTTCACTGCTTCCTCGTCGACGCGCACAGTGAAGAAGCTTTTCGTGTCCACAGCGTCGTCTGAGTACCAATTGCCTGAGAAGCACGTGCAGCACTTCGTCAACCAGCTGCGGCTGCTGGTAAGTGAGCCCGTCGCACTCTGGTATCAAATACTTTCGTACTCTTATGTGAGACCGTCCCTGACAGTGTACTGACTCATTCCTTGACCTTGTGTATCAGATTCATGTGGACGAGTACTTTGCGCAGAGTTCGTCGCTGAGCAACACGCTGCAGCTGCTGCGCGATCAGGAGAAGCACTTCCTGACGGATGCGTTAATGGTCAAAGTGACGCAGCTGCTGAGCTCAAGTCGCCTGGAGGACAAGTTCCAGGCCGAGCGCTGGCTGGCTGAGCTTGTGACGTACGGAACGAGTGGTGGAGACGGCGATGCGTTAGGGTCATCATCGACAGCAACACAACGGGGCAACTACAGCGCAGTTCCATCTCAGGAAGAAGACGACCCGCTGGGCGAGAGCGTCATCTTCACTGGCTCAGAGCACGACCTCGAGAGCAATACCAGCCACTTGACACCGACAGCAGCTCGCAACCAAAGCAGTGACGCCGCAGACGAGCTCGAAGAGACGTGCTGCTTTGATGAAGACGCCAGCATCCGCATCGCGGCGCGCAACAAGTTCTGGGAGCTCACGAAGTCATCGTCCGCTACCCATCGCGAGTCGTTTGCGAGGATACTAGGCGTCTTTGTCAAGCGCAAACTCGGCGCAAAGGTGCTCATATGCGTGCTTGAATACTGCCTCAGGTGTTGAACTATCTCACAAGCTGGTTTTTATGTGTGACACTTGTAGACCTCACGTGACCTTGTCAGCGTTGCGCGCGAGATCAACATGTGCCTAAGGATCGTGGTGCAACACCGCGAGACCAACCAGCGAGTGCTCATTCCGCTCATTCTGCTGGTTCTCGAAGTGTGTAAGTGCGAGGTTTCGTACAGAGACCGCCAGAAGCAGCAGTACGACGAGCAGTGCGCTGTACTGACTGACGAGAACCAGAGTTTGGTGCACTCAGGATCGGATTCGATCGCGTCGCGCTTTGTGGCAGGCGAGATCGCGCTCGACAGTGTGCTTCTGAAGGAGATCCTCCCCGAGTTCTTTATTCACGCGCTCTCAGTGCTACAGCTACAGTCGCACCCGCGTCAGCGCTGTCGACAACGATGCTGTGGTACTGTAGCGAGTTCCCCACTCGTGGGCGATGTGATGGCAAGCGTCGCTCTGATCCTTGCCAGTGTTATGGCTGACGGCAGCAACGTTCATTCGAAGCTCAAGGCAGGAGAAGGCAGCAGCATTCAAACGCTACTTCCATTCATGGAGGCGTGCGATACCCGCGTGGTAGTGTAAGTGAACATTGGGCTTGTTGTGTGTGGTATCTTGATGCTCACAGCCTGGCTGACTGTATGTAATGCTCTCCACCAGCATGATGGCGAAGCTCGTCGTCTCGTCGCTCAAGCGCAGCGATAGTGACCAGTACGAAGAAATCCTGAGCGAACTGCACGCGAACGCGGTCGAGAGCGACGACGAAGCGCCGCTCACGCTCTCGTACCTGCTCGCAAGCGCGCTGCTTGCGAGATGGATACACTGATCTCCCCTATAAATCGATTGACTGGCATCAATATCGGGTTATCGCTTTAAAAAGGTAGATGAAACTCTTTTCAACCAATCGGAGAGCTTCAAAAAATGACTGGCTGGGAGAAGAGGGGATGGTGAGGAGCTCTTTCAACAAACATTCCTGGCGGAACTGGCTGTCGAACGATCGCAGTTCGTCTTTTTGACAGACGAAGCTGAAGAAGAGCGTGATCGACCAGAAAGCTTCCGAGCCCGTGCAAGCTGAGCTGGCTGTGTATCTACATGTGGCCTACTACGATTGATTGCATGTGTAGGAAGTGATTAGTAGACATACAGAAGCCGCCGTTAGTCTCTCAACGCTCCTCTATCCTCTATGAGCAGAGAGAGGCCTCATATGCGCCTGCTGTCGTCAGAAGCTGTCCGCAGAAATGTGACGCAGTGGAGGCGGTGGCGGGCACATCCGTGAGCTGGCGCATAACGAAACGGAGTGTGTGGGGAGCCTGCTGCAATTTGTATGTTCCATGAAACGCTCCGGATATAACAAACATCATACAATCGTTGCATGTGTGCGGTAGTGATTTTATTTGCCCACTGCGATGTGGTGCGGATGCCCAATGGCAGTATGGAGGTCATACATGACCCGCTGGCTCGCTTCCAGCGCCTGCGTGTGCTGCTGCGTCTGGAAGAGCGGATGCACCAGTGCCTCATCTCGGAGCTTACGCTGAAGAAATGCGTGGCAGCCAGGATGCGTCGCTACAGACACTACGAGACACAACGCACGTACGCCACTTAGCACACGAATGGCATTTCGTTGAAGGCGGCCGTGCATTAGCAGCATTATACCTGCAATGTCTTCGTACTCCTTGCGGCTGAACGTGATCATCTCGTCCATGTCGAGGTTCGACAGCAGAGAGATGCCAACTCGGCTGTGTAAAGACCATTTCAGTCAGACAGACATCAGAAGCACTAATAGCCACTACGCATGAAATACCGAAGGGCATGCACGCACCTTGCATGAGAATCGCCGACGAGGGTCAGGAGCGGCAAGCCAGCGTACAGCGCATCTGTTGCTGTCGAGTGCGCCCCGTACTGCAACCAAACAAGCGGAGACTATTTTTGTTAGACACGAGCTAGGAGAGCAAAGACTGGAACTCGTTTTATCACAACGCACAATAAACGTGTCGAGGAAGAGGCCATTGACATTGTGGCGTTTGAGGTGGTCGACTTTGGGTATCCTGCGGCATTTCAACACACAACACGACCAGATGATCAGCATGGAAGCAACGTGATGGACATACCAATCAGCACTCACCTCGGCAAGAACCGGATCCGAGATCGCAGCACCCCTTGCGCTTCAGCCTCTCGTACGATGTTGTTCTTCATCTCGCGACTCGTGACGCACTCGCGCTCCTTCTTCTTCGCCGAGTCCAGCAGCAGCAGCACGCTCTTGGGCACGCGGCGCATGATCGCCATCCACATCGCGAACACGCTCGGCTCGATTTTGTCGGCCTTGTTGAAGTTCACAAAGACAAACGCATCATTGTAGTTGTCGCCTTCAGGTTTGTTCTTCCAGAGTTTTGCTCGCTGGCGCTGGTCCAAATCGTACGCGTTTACCTGGTATGAGTGCGGCAGGAATACGAGCTTCTCCGTGAAGCCGTCGCTCAGCTCAGCCGGGAGCACGTGGCGATCTGTGATGAGATAATCCACGAAGGCGGCCCCCGAGGTGCCTGGGTACACGAGGTAGTTGACGACAATGGGGGCCGGTCGTCTTGCGATGATCGCCATACGGCTGCCGCGCGTGTGGACCTGCGCGTCCATGAGGATGTGCATCCTAAGGCTCCGAATGATCGCCACGCTCTGCTCTATCGAGCGGTTGGCGATCTCCTCAAAGATGTCGACGACCTGCTTGACGTCGTTGCGGATCTGGCTGCCGTCATCCCTACCGTAGCTGAGCGCGATCACTTTGGTCCGCTCTCTGTCGGTTGTGACGAAGAGCCCCTTGAGCAAGTGCGCCGTCGGGTGGTCGGTAAAGTCGTACGAGATGTACCCGACTGTGAGCTGTTTCACCAGTGGTTCTTCGTCTTGTCCTTCGGGCTCGCTTGAGTCGAATGACCCTGTGACCAGTGGAGGCATCTCGCGTTGCTTAGCTCCGTTGTTCATATAAACTTGACGGAACTGATTCGTGTGGCTCATCGCAATCTGCTTGCGCGTCTGCGGGCTCATCTGGTGCATCAGCGTGTCGAACGGCAGCAGAGGTGACTGTTTCTTCTCCTGCAGCGTCTCCTGATCAAGCACCAAATGCAGCAAGTGGTCGAAATCGTTCTCACTCTCTTCCCACACGCACGCGGTCATCTTGGACCGACTCATGTGCACCATCACGAGCATGTACGAGTATTTCTTCTCATCCTCACTGAGTGTCGCGCCCTCCTCTCTGTCAATGAACCGCAGCACCTTGTTGAACCAGTGGAGCGCCGAGACGATGTCTTCCGTGACCTCGTAGGCCACGCCCAAATTCGTCATCGCCAAGAGCTTCAGGTGGACGGAAGTATGCGGGAGCTCGAGCACTTTCTGAACAAGCAAACAGCAGTCCATTTTGATAAGCAAGGCCGCAGTGCATTTGGATACAATATGTTGGCAGAGCATACCAGGTAGCTGGGGATCGACTCGTTCACTTCCCCGTACTGCTGGTGCAGTGCTGCGATGTTGAGCCAGGCCTGCGGGAGCTGCTCATCCAATTGGAGCGCGCGGTTGTACTCGCGGTTGGCGTGTTCGATCTGCACACACACGCAACACTTGGGTTAGTGAACCTTCACCTAAAAGCTTATCAAGCACACAACCAATCACAGCATTATACGGTACCTTGCCAAGACGCTCGAGTGTGACTGCAAAGTCGAAGTGGCACTCGGCGCTCTTTGATGCAATGATCTCGTAGTGCTGCTCTGCGAGCTGGTACTCGCCGTTGTAGTGGTAAGCGAGCGCCAGCATGTGCGCGACGCGCGGGAGGACCATTGCGTCCAGCTCTATGGCGCGACGGTAGCTCTTAATAGACTGTGACATGTCATTGAGCTGGTAGAAGAGCTGTCCGATGTTCGCGTGCAGGTCTGCATTCGCAGTCATGTGCAGTAGCGCGCTCTGATACAACTGCAGCGCCTTCGCAAAGTCATTCTGCAGAATGAACAGTGCCATAGATAGGACGCATGACTCAATGGAATAAGCAAGCTCTATCGACATTCCGGGATCACAGTGGACGCATATGGTACCTTGCTCTGGTAGACAGCGCCCATTGCCATGGGTAGCATCGGGTCCTGCGGATCTGCGCGTTCGATCAGCAGCAGCAGCGCCAGCGTCTCGTCCATGCGCTGCTGCTGCCACTGGCTGTTGGCGGCGGCCCAGAGCTGCGCGGTCGTACTCACAGTCACCGCTCCTGCCATTGCGAGGCCATCCGCACCAGCACCAGTCACACTGCCAATAGCGAGCAGCAGCAGCAGCAGCAGTGACAGTGGCAATGCATTAGAGCTGCTCCTCGTGCGCATCGTCGCAGATCTTTTGGAGGCAAATGCTGCCAAGATCGATCTTGTTTGAAAGGGTTTTGAGTGTGGTCCACATCAACCACAGGATCCAAAGTGTAGCCATTTTGTCCTGAAGAGCCACCATGGTGATCACGCGTGCCTATACAAACTTTTAGCTAGAGAAGTTATGGTCGGCGCCAAGAGCGTGCGTCGATGCGACGAGAAGCTGAGCGCGGCGACGCTCACTGCGATCCTCACGTCCGTCACAGTGGATCGGAGCATCACCACGCTCCACCTGAGCAACGCGGGCCTCACCCCGAGCCTCGTGGTGCAGATCGCGGACTTTCTCGAGCAGAACGTGACGCTCACACGCGTGGATCTTTCAAACAACCCCATTGGCGCACATGGGGCGAATTGTCTCGCAGCGTCGATGACAAAGAACAGCGCGCTTACGAGCCTCTCGCTGGCGAAGTGCGGACTCAAGAACGAGTCGCTAGCGCCATGGGTCGAGTTCTTCCAGGCGAAAGACCTTGCGGCTAAGAAGAGCGTACTCACCGAACTCAAGTACGCCGCTTGATGGCGCCTTATACATATCCAGATCACACTATCCAGCCACTGACGTTGTGTCCTTCTGTTGTCTTAGCTTGTCATGCAACCAGTTCGATGAAGAGAGCTCCGAGCGACTCACCGCACTGATCCAGGCGGTGCAAACACCAGCTGTGCGCCTGGACTTACGCAAGAACCAGCTCTCTGACAGTAACATGCAACAGATCGCCGAGGCACTACAGACCAACAATGCGATTGTTGGACTGCGACTCGAAGGCAATGAGGATGACGAGGACGTGACGCTCAAGCAGCACAAGCAGATCGAGTTCTACCTGCGCAGGAACAGCAAAAAGCAGCAGCAAAGTGCGGCTCTGATCCGAATCAACCAAATCCAGCACTCGGCTCTGGAGGTGCAAGTGTGTCACTTTGATCACGTGGACCTCTTGATTGCCGACGCAGACTTGATCAGGATCGCGCTTCGTGAAACTCGGTCCGTTGTTGATCTGCGGCTCATGAGCAACGCGCTGCCAGCTGAGGGCGTCAAGCGCATCTTCAACGGTCTGCACGCGAACGCCAGCGTGCGTAAGCTCGCGATTGTGGACAACAGCATTGGTGATGTGGGCATGCGAGCGCTCTCTACGCTGTTGCGGGCGAACGAGGTGCTTCGATATGTCACGATCTCAAACTCGATCCACCTCACGCTAGCGAACGGACTACTGCAGCCGATCACCAGTCGAACAGCGAGTCTCTTGCACCACACATTTGCAAACTACACCACAATTCGGAGTTTGTCACTTGCAAACTGCGGACTGAGTGATCGCGACGTCGGAGTCATCGTGTCGGGCATCGCCTGGAGCGCGCAGATTCAGGAGCTCGACCTCAAGAACAATGCGTTTGGTGATGCGACAGCGTACGTATTCGCGCATATGCTGCACAGGTGTCGACTCTTCTGCCGTCTAGACCTGGTACGTGAACGCATTGCATTGTGTTATACATCAATACCTATCTCACTTGGATTAACGGAGCGTGTGCTCCAGTCCAACAATCGCTTCACGCTCCCAGGAGTCCAACCAGTCATCACTGCGGTCAGCATCCATCCGAGCATACGCATGCTGCTCCTGGGTCGCTTCAGCACTAGCACCTTAACGCCCGACAGCCGTGAGGATCTATTAACTACGATCTGCACCACGCTCCACCAGAGCTTCTCGCTGGTGCAGCTGGAGCTGCTCGTGTTCACCACTGATTCCTCCTCCCGCGCAGACGCAGCGAAGCACCCCGTTGCACTACTGAATGAGTTGCTGCATGAGCGCAACGGCACCTCCTTCGCCCAGCAGCGCAGCCTCAGCGCGCACGAGGACGCGCTGCACGCGCACCGGAGCCGCTTCCGCGCGCTCGTGCGCATCGAGGCGGAGCGTGCCGCGGCCCAATTGTGCTCCATCCCCTCTGCAATCTGATCTTGAACCAAGGATCAAAATAGAAAGGGAGTTGTTGATTCAACACGATCAACCTCTGAATGTCGCATGAAGGTTGCGCGAACGTGGAGCTCTCGCCAGAGCCGCACGTTGATCGATCAGCTCAGCTCATTCCAGCCAAGACCAGCTAGTTCCAAGATCAAGATGCTCTCGTCCGTGACCCGCTCCTCCAACGCCGTGCTGCGCGCCAGCGCCTCGCTCAAGCACGCCCGCTTCGCCAGCTCCGGTGTGCGCGTCGAGTCCGACTCGATCGGTGAGATCGAGGTGGACGGCTCCAAGTACTGGGGTGCACAGACGCAGCGCTCGCTCGAGAACTTTCCTATCGGCGGCCCGCGCGAGCGTATGCCGCTGCCAGTGATCAAGGCGTTCGGCGTCGTGAAGAAGTGCGCGGCTAAGTACAACGTGCAGAAGGGCAAGCTGGACGCCAGCATCGCGGAGCAGATCATCCGCGCGGCCGACGATGTCATCGAGGGCAAGCTCGACGACCACTTCCCGCTCGTGGTCTTCCAGACCGGTTCGGGCACGCAGTCCAACATGAACACGAACGAGGTGATCTCGAACCGCGCGATCGAGTACTCGGGCGGCAAGCTCGGCAGCAAGCACCCAGTGCACCCGAACGACCACGTAAACATGGGCCAGTCGTCGAACGACTCGTTCCCGACGGCCATGCACATCGCGGCCGTGCAGGAGATCCACCGCGTGCTGCTGCCGGGTCTGCGCAAGCTCCACGCCGCGCTCGACGCCAAGGTGGCCGAGTTCGACGACATCATCAAGATCGGCCGCACGCACACGCAGGACGCCACGCCGCTTACGCTCGGTCAGGAGTTCTCGGGCTACCGCGAGCAGATCGCGCTCTCGATCCACCGCGTCGAGGCCGTGCTGCCGAACCTGTACAAGCTCGCGCTTGGCGGCACCGCTGTGGGCACGGGTCTGAACACGTCCAAGGGCTACGACGCTGAGATCGCCAAGATCATCGCTGAGGAGACCGGACTGCCGTTCGTGACGGCGCCCAACAAGTTCGAGGC
Source organism: Globisporangium canariense (assembly GCA_023334305.1). Taxonomy (NCBI): domain Eukaryota; phylum Oomycota; class Peronosporomycetes; order Pythiales; family Pythiaceae; genus Globisporangium; species Globisporangium canariense. The sequence continues at coordinate 25,298 of JAASGQ010000143.1, forward strand.
GCTCGCGGCCCACGACGCCGTGGTCGAGGCCAGCGGCGCGATGAACACGATCGCGTGCTCGATCATGAAGATTGCGAACGACATCCGCTTCCTGGGCTCGGGTCCACGTAGTGGCTTGGGCGAGCTCACGCTCCCAGCGAACGAGCCGGGCTCGTCGATCATGCCGGGCAAGGTGAACCCGACGCAGTGCGAGGCCATTACGATGGTGTGCGCGCAGGTGATGGGCAACCACGTGGCCGTGACCGTGGGCGGCGCGAACGGCCACTTCGAGCTGAACGTGTTCAAGCCCGTGATGATCTCGAACCTGCTGTCGTCCATCCGCCTGCTGGGCGACTCGGCCGTGGCGTTCACGGACAACTGCGTCGTGGGTATTGAGGCGAACCGCGAGACGATTGACAAGCTCATGAAGAACTCCCTCATGCTCGTGACGGCGCTCAACCCGCACATCGGCTACGACAACGCGTCCAAGGTCGCCAAGACGGCGCACAAGGACGGCACGACGCTGCGCGAGGCCACGATCAAGCTCGGCCTGCTCTCGGGCGAGGAGTTCGACCGCCTCGTGCGCCCAGAGGACATGATCGGACCAAAGTAAGTCAGTCCGCCAGCGTTGAGTCACTCTAGTGAGTGAGTGGTGCTTGCTGGCTTCAATGCATTCGCCCACAGATCCACAATCGATCAATTGGCATTCGATAATACAAACCACACACACACACACGCACAACACGTATTCTTCTTTAGCAGACCTGTGCCATTCGTTGCTCGCTGTGGATGTCGGGACGTGATATTCGAGCCTCCGCACAGTAGCTCTGCGCTATTGGCTTCTTCTTCCATGCGCTGCCTGCGTCCTGTTCTCTCTATCTATCGCCGTATCGTGCGGCGGCGGGGGTCGTCGTCATCGCATTTGTGCTGCTGCTCTGCATCTCATAAATAGCCGCCTGGAAGGGCAGGTACAGCGCGTTCTGTTCATCATAGTACGCCGAAGCAGAGGGCCAATCAGTCAATAGCTTCACACTAGCACACATACAAATACAGCAGACACGCACCATTTGTCGCTCAGCCGTCGCGAGTTCCTGCGATAGCTCCACGGTCTGGCGGTTCAGCGTGCTCAGCACCTGGTTCATCTGTAGCACGATGCGATTCAAATGAGTGACGATACGCTCAGTAACGCCGCCACCCATACCTAGCAGCAGCAGCAGCAGCTCTGTTATAAGAGCATTACACATACCTGCTGCATGCCCCTGGAAACGGCGGCCATGGCCTCGAGCAGCCGCAGTTCCTCGTCCGCCACCTGCCCGCCCGCGCGCGCGCTCTCGTCCTCCATTTTCAATGATTTTCACCAACACGCACATCACCCAACATTCAAAATTCACTCCTGTTCTTGCACAGGGAGGATATCAAATCTCACAGTCTTTTTAAGCAGATGATACCACAAATCAGTGTATCGCTTAAGCAAGGTATGCATTCTCACAAGCCTGGGTTGTCCCCCGCCCGCCCTTCCCAAAAGAAAGAAATCTCGAAGGATTGCTCCCGAATCAATCATTTGCGCTTCGACCAAGTGCTGCAGACTAGCAGCAGCAGACCAAGAGCCACACGCACGCGCACAACGCCATGTGGATGCAAAAGTCGTTCGAGGGCGCGAGCATCTCGTCCGGCGGCAACCTGCACAACCGTAACCGCTTCCAGCAGAGCGGCAGCGGCTCCTTTGACACGTACGGCGGCAGCAACAACAGCAACGCGAGCAATGCAAACGGCGACTGGAAGAACAAGATCCTCGAGAGTGGCCAGTGGCTCGGCGGCAAGGTGATCGAGTACGGCGGCAAGCTTGCGCGCGGCGCCGGCTCGCATGACTCGATCCCGGACCACGGCTCGCAGCAGGTGCCGCGCAACGACGGCCGCGCCAACTGGATGGCCGATATCCGCAGCTCGTCCTCGTCCTTCTCCAACAGTGGAAGTGGTAATGGTGGCTACAACAACAGCAGCTTCTCGAATTCGACCACGTACCAGAACGACTTTGCGACTGAGCGGCCCAAGGCGTATTCGGACCAGTACCGCGGCGGTGGGAGCGGCTTTGGCAGCAACAACATGGGTGGAGGCAGTGGTGTTGCGCCGTACTCGTCTTCGTCGTCTGCCGCGCGACCAAGCCACCACAGCAGCCACCATCACCACCGCCACAAGAACGACGACGTGAAGGAGCGACGGCGCGCGAAGAAGAAGAGCGAGGCGAGCAGCAGCAAGCACCGCAAGTCGAAGAAGTACGCGTCCGAGTCGGAGTCCGATGACGCGAGCTCCGCCTCGAGCGCGTCGTCTTCGGGCTCGGCGAGCGACTCAGACCGCTCTGCGCATGGCCGCCGTAACAGCAAGAGCAAGAGCTCCAAGGCGAAGAGCAGCAGCAAGAAGCACAGCAGCAAGAGCAATAAGAAGCACGCGTTCTACTCGGACGAGGAGGACGAGAGCGAGAGCGACAAGGAACCCGTGAAGGACCGTAAGCGCACGTCCAAGCAGTCGGCGGCCACTTCGTCTTCATCTGCAACTTCTGGTGGTGCGGCTGCAGCCAACTACTCGTACTCGTTCGACCCGTCGAAACTCCCGCCACCGCCGCCCAGTGACACTAATGGCAAGAAACCGAAAGACTCCAAGGCCTCGTCAAAGTCGAAAAAGGTGTCGTCGTCGTCCAAATCTCGTAACAGACGGCAGTCTATGGAGTCATCTGAGTCGGAGGCAGGCACGGCGTCCGACAAGGAGAACCACAAGGGGAAGAAGCGTGGAGCGAAGGCGAACGCTAAGCACTCGAAGGCATCGGCTTCCACCGCGACGACTGTGGACCTCTTAGGCGTGGGCTTTGACGCCGAGCCTGTTACGCCAGTGCAGTCTACGCAGCCGTCCGTGTTTGACACGATTCCCCAAAGTGCAAACCCGCTTGAAGGTAATGGAGTGTATGCTGTATGTTAAATATTGGTGAGGTTGCTAACATTGTGATTGCCGGTGTGCTCATTGTGTAGATCTTGCGGGTCTGAGCTTCCCCGCGACCTCCTTCCAGCCAAGCAACGGAGCGCAGAAGCCGTCGTCCGTGTTTGCGCCCCACGCCAGTAGCACTTTGAATGGACAACAAGAGCACGACCAGCCACCGCAGTTCAGCACGAGTCTGTTGCCTGAGAACAACATTGTGGACCTCAACTCGCTCGCGAGCGAGAAGAAGAAGGACAAGAGCGCTGCTTCAGCTGAGCGGCGGACGCTCAACGACCTCCAGAAGGCCAAGGCTTCGTCGACGGACTCTCAACCGACGCCCATGATGGCCGTCCATCCTCATATGCACGCTGGTGGTGCTGTTGGTGCTGTTAGTGGTGGTGGTGGCGCCATGGTCCCTGCCGGCATGGGCATGATGATGAACCCTATGATGACGACCAACAACAATGGCTCGATGCACCCTGCGCAGATGATGATGACCCCACAGCAGATGCAGCAGGCCCAGTGGATGCAGCAACAACAGCAGCAACAATACGCGATGAATGGCATGATGCACCCGCAGGCGGCGGCTGCCTACGGCAACTTCCAGGCCGGAGGAGCCCAGCCACAGCAGCAGACGAGCGCTGGTGCAGGCTTCCCGTTCCAGCAGCAGCAGCAGTAGGACGTCTATCGAGTGGCAAAACGTCAAAGAGCAGGCTAGAGTGTGTAAATGGTCGGTGATGTCGTCCTCCTCCTGTGCTTGCTCCAGTGAGAACTCGTCAAGGATGGATGGACTGAATGAAACAAGAGCGTGAGGGTAATATATATACGTGCATGAGCATGTGTGCACGCGGGTTTGGTTGATTGATTGTGTGTCGTATGCCAAATCTTCATTTTCAGTGTTTATTAAATCAATCGTGAGCTGCTGCAAGTGACGCTGATGTGAGCTCTCCGTGCTGGCTGCCGTGTGTGTGCGGCACCTTCTTCCCCCCTGCTCCTATCGAGTCTAGTGTGTGGCCCGAGCCCCTCGCGTTGCTCTCGATCCCATCCAAGTCCCCGTGCTGGTCCGATCGTCTCCGCGTGGTCTTCTGGTGGGCGATGGGCAGCTTCTCGCTCTCGTTCGCGTGGGCTGCGGCCCTCTCCGCGTGGGATTTGTCCCCACTGCTTCCGTTCGCGGTCCCTTGACGCGGACGTCCGCGTGAAGAGCTGCTGCTGCTGTTCGTGGACGACGATGGATTCCGCTTGAAGTTGCCTGGGCCAGAAGACGTCCCTGTTGCTGCGTTGGCCCCCACCGAGGGCTTGGGACTGGGCACCAGCGTCCCCATGGGAGTTGGCCGAGGCGAGTGCTTGTCTATCTTCACATTGCTGAGCTTTGACTGCAGCGGGTTGTCCATGATGCGACCGGGACGGGTGCGGCCCGTTCCCGGGGTTCCAGAGGGCACCAGCGCATTGCCACTCCCACTACCAGAGCCTGTAGTGGGCATTACTGAGGACGAGGTTGGTACCACCGCGGCGCCAAACATCTCGGTGCGACTGGGCGACTTGGCCACGATGGATGGCAGTTTGTCGTCAGTACTAGTCTCAACGGGCGAGAGGAAGGACGGGGACCCGGGCAGCGCTACTTTCGTGGGCGAGTACGTGATCGCGAAGTCCAAGTCTTCCTCGCCGTCCTCACATCGGTCGCGCGCCGGCACCATCGCGATATCCATGGGCGCGCAGCCGGAGGCCGTGCCGCGCACCCACGGGTGGCCGAAGATCTCGGGGATCGTCGCGCGCTCGTTCGGGTCCAGCTTGAGCATCTGCGCCACCAGGTCTATCATACAGGGAGAGGAAACTCAGGTCAGGTCAGGTCAGTGCCTTCGCTGAAGTTGACAAAGTAAAGGCATGGAGTGGTACTTACCAGCCAGCGCGGGGCTGAGGTGGTCGTCCAACTTGTACTGACAGCGCATGATTCTGTTGCGGATGACGTTCTCGCGCGGACGGTTCGTGCCAATGAGGTCGCTGCCTTCGAAGGGCAGGCGGCCGCACACGATCGCGAACAGGATGACCCCGAGACTCCAGACGTCCAGCGGAGGCCCGGCGTTCGACGTCCCACGGAAGACCTCGGGCGCCAGGTACGAGATGGACCCGCAGCTCGTCTTCATCATCGCGCCGGGTTTGTAGAAGTCGCTCAGGCCGAAGTCCGCGATCTTGACAGTCGCAATATCGTTTTTGCTGTGGTGAGGTAGGTACAAGTGAGGGCCAGTGTTAGCCTCGTCGTGGTGGTCAAGAGAGAAAAGAGATGAGGACGAGCAGTGGACGAAGTCAACAGGGGGAACTTACTTGGGCAGCAGGATGTTCTCGAGCTTGAGATCGCGGTGGCAGATGTGCTGGTTGTGCGCGTAGCCGACGCCCGAGAGGATCTGCGAGAAGACGGACGCGCCCACCTCCTCTGCGAGCCCTCCGCCGGTAAGGTTCTTGAGATAGTGGAACAGGTCGCCGCTATGTAAAAGCAAGTAAACGGTGGTGAGCTCTCGAGTGTTCACAGAATGGCTGCAGAAAGAAAGCGACTCGAGACGTACCCGTCGAGGAGCTCGAAGACGAGCACGACGTGGTTGGGTTCGTTGATCACGCGCAGCAGCTTGATGATGCTCGGGTGGTTGAGCGCCTGCGGACACGCGTGATGGTGGTGAGAATGAGCATCGCCACTCAAGGGAAGCACAAGGTGGGTCTTACCGTGAGGCACTGAATCTCGGTCGTGGTCCGCTCGACATCGCCCAGTGAGCCCATTTCGCTTTTCTAAAGTTGCCGCGTCACGGCAGCAAGTGCAAGCAAGTGCAACTTAGCAAAACAAGCAAACAAGCAAGCAAGCAAACAAGCAAACGCACCAGAATGAACTTGAGCGCCACTTTATCGTTCGTGAGTTGGTGGACGCCCAGACGCACTTCGCCAAAACCGCCGCGGCCTAGCAAAGTGGTGACCTTGTATCCGCCCACGACGGTCGCGAACTTGTCATCCGTGCTGCTCTGTGCGTCCTCCTTCCCGGACGACGGCGCCTTGAAGGACCGGCCGGTGGAGAAGAAGAGCATGTCGTTCTCCTCGATGCACATGATGTCGTCGATCTCGGCGCCTGCAACGTTGTTTGTTCATTTATTTGTTTGTGGTATTGTTGAGTTGTTTGTTTTGCGCAAGGAAAGCAAGTGCACTTGTTAGCTTCAGCAGCAGTTGTTCTTGCGAGAGAAACTTGGAAGCAAATAGGAGCGCACCATCGGCGTTGAACACGCGCGAGGCCATGGGCACCATCTCGAGCCGCTGCGAGGCCGCGCAAAGGAACTCATCCCACGTCCAGTGGTGCTGCACAAAGAGCACTGCGTGATGCAATGCAAGAGCCGCCGTGCACATTCGGTAAGTTGGAATTCATACGCATCCCCAAGCAAGCAAATGAACAAGTAAGCAAGCAGCAAGCGCACCTTTCGGGTTCTCAAAGTGGCCGTTCTTGTACGCCTTGATGGGCTTACCCTGCACGGCGTGGTCATTGAAGTCGTCGATGTCGCCAAAGTCGCCCATGGTCGTGGTCGTGTGAGTTCACGCTTGCGTCCGTCCGTCTGTCGGTCTCTCGTCCGCTTGCTTGCGGGTCAGTCGATCGTCGCTCACTTGCTTGCTTCGCACGAGGCCGCCAGCGGCATGAGGCTTCTGCGCAAACCCCGCTGTTGATGCGCTCGTTTGCTGGTGCTATTCCTAGCAAGCGAGTCGAATGACAGCGCTCGTCTTCGCCTATCTTATGAGAGAGAGAGAGAGCAAGCGTCACGGCCAACTCTTAATAGCTCACACATGTGGCTATTTCCGGGCGCGAGCACAAGCCGTTTCGCTCGCGCCTGCACAAGCACGAGTTGCTGTGGAAATAGCTTCACACATCAAACATGCAAGCATGCAGCTAGCGGGATGCAAGCAAGCAGGTGCAGCCCATGCGAGAAGCAAGCAGGTGTTGCTCAAATGGACACAAGTCGGCTTGTGTTTGTTGCCTGCCCTTTTGCTTGCTTGTCCAACATGGCTTCACTTTTTTGTTTTGTTTCTGTGTGCCCATCCTTTACCTATACAAATTCCAAGTCTATAAATCTGCCTCATGTACATGCTATTCGAAAGGTTCCTATCTTGCCTCTCCATCTGCGGTAGACAAAACGGCTCGCGCATTTTGCCCCGCAGGAGTCTCTTTGAGAGGCTCTCCCCAACTCTGTGGAGAAAAGAATCCGGGCAACAAACAACAACAGAAAAAGCGAGCAAGCCGACCAAGCAAGCAGAGCAACGCAAGCAGCAGTCATGGCCAGCGCTCTTCCTCGTCGCATCGTCAAAGTTCGTCCTCATGTTCCCCTTGCTACGTGCCTTGTTCCCTAGCTGCATCCATGCGTGTGTTGTGTTGATCGCCTGTGGCTGACGACGCGCTCTCTCGTGTCCCTCTTGTGTGTTGTGCTTGTGCGACGCTTTGTGAGCAGGAGACGCAGCGCTTGCTCGCAGAACCAGGTTTGTGCGAATGCGAAGAGCTCCGTCCATTGGCGTGTGGGTACGAATGAATGGATCACTTACGTGCGACTGGATGTGTTCGTTGTGATAACAGTCGCCGGCATCAGCGCGACCCCGTACGAGGACAACTTGCGGTACTTCCAGGTCGTGATCGCTGGCCCGCAGTCGTCCCCATACGAGAGTGAGTCCTTGCGTTACTTTATATCCCTTGCATTGCGCCCATATGAGTTACATAATGCTAACGTGTTGCTGCTGAATTGTGTGACGCGCTTACTAGACGGCATCTTCAAGCTCGAGCTGTTCCTGCCAGCTGACTACCCGATGGCGCCGCCGAAAGTGCGCTTCCTCACGCGTATCTACCACCCGAACATCGACAAGCTCGGGCGCATCTGCCTCGACATCCTCAAGGACAAGTGGTCGCCCGCGCTGCAGATCCGCACGGTGCTGCTGAGCATCCAGGCGCTGCTCTCGGCGCCCAACCCGGACGACCCGCTCGCGAACGACGTGGCCGATCACTGGAAGACCGACGAGGCCGGCGCCGTGCGAACTGGTAAGGAGTGCATGTGCTTACTCATTGCGCGCCGCTTGCTGTGGCCACATTAGATGGCTGACATTTTTTCATCTTGTTGTTCCTGTGTGCGTGTAGCTGCCGAGTGGACTCGTCGTTTTGCGTAACCCCAGTGCGTTCGTTCGTCCGTCAGCCTGACACACAAGAAAGAGAAACAAGTCCTTATGGCGCCCACTCACACACTCTCGACTTATGCGCCTACGTCAGCTGAGCTGCGCAAGCAAATGCACGTAAAGCACGCGAGCAGCAAGCAATCGTCGCTTGCGTCACGTTCTTGCGCCTGTGGAGTTGCTTTACGTGGGAAGAGAGAAAGATGGCGCTCATGAGGATTCAATATTAAACAAACACAAAAACACCAAAAACAAACAAACAAACAGTGCGCGCTTGCTTGCATCTCCATTCAAATGCAGCAAGCAAACAATTTCGGAAACAACAATAGAATTGTGCGGTGCGACCTTCTGAACTCTCAGAGCTCCTCTGAGTGACCACCGGCCTTTCCAGTGTCTTGCTCTTGCGCTCCATCTGCAGGCTCGATCTTGTGCGGCTCGAGCACGAACACGGGCTGGTGCCCCACAGTGAACGGCGCCACAAAGTCGCTCTTCTGGAACCCAAAGCTGTCCAGCAACAAAAAGCATCAACAAGTCAGCAAACAACAACAACAAGCAAGCAAGCAGCGTTTGCGCACAACAAGCAACACCTGCTAAGTTCACACACTTACCTGTCGATGAGATTCCAGAACTCCACAAGCAGCGGCAGCCGCAGCGGCCCGTAGATACGCTGCGCGTTCCAAACGACGCAGTCCAGCCCCACAGGCACCGCCAAAAACAGCTTGGTACTCTTATTATTGCTGCCCACAGGATGTGCATACTGCAGCAGGCTCCTCATGGCCTTCAGGTCCGCGTCAGGCGCCAGCGGGTCGCCATACCTGCCCAGGCCGTCGTGCTCGAAGCTCGAGATGGAGAGAATCACATCGAAGTGCTTGCGCGAGTCGCTCGAAGTAGCAAACTCGGCCAGCGTGAGTGTGCGGATCTTCGGGTGGTCGTAGCGCAGGCGGTTGTAGTCGATCGTGGTGCAGGACGCGGCCTCGAGAGCCACGCAGATGCTCTCGTACCAGGGCGTCGTGCTGCCTACGATGAGCACGTGCTTGTGCGCAATGCCGTGCTTCTCGAGCGCCTCGTACAAGAAATCGTCCGTCACACCGTAGTAGAACCGCTCGCGTCGCTTTGCCTTTGCGATCAGCGCCTCGATGAACTCGAACGAGCGCGGCGCGTAGGACTGGTCGGCGTTACTCTGGTCGTCAAAGTACCACTTGCGCACGGGTACTTTGCCGCCCATGGTGTACTGCTGGCAGAGGTGACGTGGCATGTTCACCGGTGGGATCAAGTAGTGCTGTTGATTATTGTCTTCTTGGTCTTGTTGCTGCTTGGCATCACTGTTACAGATGTAGTACTGCGCCTCAGAGGCCGTGAGGTCGATCGTCCGTACGAAGAACGCGCGCGCTCTCACCCGTGTCGCAGTGGTGGTTGCATCCTCGTCATCTTGCAAACGGCCAATGTTTCCTTCCACGTACACGCGCAGCACGATCTCATCCGCGATGTGGCTGACGTCCATGCGATAGGACGAGGCGTACTGCACTTGCGTGTCCGCAAGGACCATGAACTCCTCTGCTTCTCTAGACTGATGCTGCTGGTCTCGCGCGGGCTTGAAGAGCGAGATACTCACGAGCACGTCCGTGAGATTGCGCAGCTGAGGCAGCACAACCGTGATGTTGAGCAGCGACGACGGGAGGCGGAGCACGGGGAGCGCGTCCTGCTCCTTGATGTGCGCCTCCGTCCAGAGCTCATCGCCGAATGGTGACACACGCACATCCACGGAAAAGCCAGGGTCGTGCAACAACCACGGGGGCGTAATGCGCTGGTGTTGACGATGATCTTGAAGAATCTCGGCAGCGGCGCATTGTAGCAGCGCACATGCCGCCGCCATCAGTAGCAACGCCAGTCGCATCGTCTCTTCAACGGCACCGAAAATAAACAAAATGGAGCTTTTGAAGCTTTTGAAGCTGTCAGTGTCTTGAATGTGTAGATTTGACTGAGGATCTAGATATTTAGGAATAGGACACATCATGTACAGTAGGACAATTAGGATAATTAGGACACACTAGGACACTGCATATGTGCGAAAGGAGGTTTGTCATTTGCTGGTGCTTTGTGGACCACATCTAATTTGGAAAGTACAATTTGAATGCTAAAATATATTCTAATGCATGAATTTTACAAAATTGAATCAATTTTGAAATTTTTACTTTTGAGTAGTAAGTCGACATTCTCGATATATGACGATAAATACGACAGCCACAAACTTTTGCTTTAGTGTCGAATTGCTCCGATTCGGCCAAGAGCTCTCGTCATTATAGTGAAAGCAAGTCAAACGTCTTTTCGACGCGCACAGTCGCTGAAAAGCATTCAATTTGCTTTTCACAGTCCGTTGCTGCTCACACACCTCAATCGCCCGTCATGACCGTCGCTACTGCTGCTGCATCCACAGCTGCGCGCAATGCTGCGGCGAAGAAGAAAGTGAAGAAGACGCGCAAGGCGCTGCACATTGCGGCGCCCAAAATGGTGCGTGACGCGATACAAGTGCAGCAGCGCTGTGTAGCAATGCATGAACGAATGGCTGACCATTGCGCTCACGTGCATCCGATAGAAATCGCGACGCAAGGCGCGGCAGGTGACCACGGACTTCCACCGCCTCACGCACGAGGTAGACAAGGTGAAGAAGGACAAGACGCTCAACGGCACTGAGAAGAGCCAGAAGATTGCCGAGCTCAACGTCAAAATCGACGCCATCGGCGGCCGTACGGCCTACCAGGACGCCAGGTGCGCTGCCCATTTGTGCATTGCATTCTGTCTATGCGTATGCGTGTGTGTTTGCTTGCTAATTGTTTGTACTTCTACGATGTTGTTATGCGTTTGCAGCATTCTGTCCACGAGCTTCCACAAGACTTCCAAGTGGGTCTTCCAGCTGCTCACCAAGTTTGGATTGCGGCCCAAGTCCAAGGAGATGCCGCTGCGCGTCCTAGAGGTGCGTCATTGTATCACGAGCAACCTCTTATTGCGTAGTAAATGCACTAAGCGTGTCCTTCTGGGTGTCTCTTATGAGCTCAGGTGGGCGCGATCAACACGCAGTTGCTCTCGTGCCCGTGGCTGAACGTGCGCGCTATCGACCTCAACTCGCGCCACGAGCGCATTGAGCAGCGCGACTTCTTCGATCTTAAGCCCGCAGGCGAGTTCCAAGTGCTCGTCTCCAGCATGGTACGCTCGTGGCTATCACTCATCAATCACTACTATAAATCAAAGACTCATTAGATTATATATCCCCACCTAGGTGCTCAACTGCGTGCCGGACCCCGTGAACCGCGGCAAGATGCTCAAGCTCTACTACGAGCATCTGCAGCCGTCGGGCTACCTCTTCCTCATGGTTCCATTGCTCTGTCTGCGCAACTCCAAGTTCATGACGTACGCGCGCTTCGTGGAGATCCTCAAGGCTGTGGGCTTCTTCGTGAAGGAGACCAAGGACTCACCCAAGGTCTCCTTTTTCTGCCTCGAGAAGAAAGCAGAGGACGTCGAGAGCGCTACGCGCGTGAACGCCAATCCAGCGATCCGCTTCCCGCACAAGCTGCTGGCTCAGGGTGAGAAGCGGAATGCCTTCAGCGTCGTCGTTTAAGCGGAAGAGCAGAGGCTGAAGTATGTAAGTAACACTAGACATTGGTTATTTTTCATGACTTTGTTGTTGTACGCCACGAGAAACAGTTCATGCACCACCGGCATTGCGTCTATTCCTTTAGCGCCTTGAAGTGCGCGAGGCAGTCGTCTCGAGTCTTCTCAGGGTGCTCGAGCTGCCACACGAGCACCTTGTCGAGCATCTGCTTGATGGCCGGACCTGGCGCCACCTGCAGTTCCTTCACCATCTCATTGCCCTAATTCAGACAAACACCATGGTGAGCACTTAACACCACACAATGCCTTCACACTCGAATGACACAAGCAGCATGACTCACATTGAGCAGCGGCTTCAGGTCCCAGACACCCACCAGCCCGTGAGCCGTCACCTGCTCCGTGAACGCCTGGTAGCGCTGCGTGACGCTCTCGCGCTGCTCCTCCGAGTCTCCGCTGGCCACGAGCTCCTCCACGAGCGCGACGTCGCGACAGAGCTCCCAGAGCGTCTTCAGCTCGCGCAGCAGCAGCGCCACGTCCACGCGACTGAAGGAAGGTGTGTTCGTGAGCGCTCGCAGCGCAGCCACGTTCTTCAGAATCACGTTCCCCACGTCTTCGGCGTCGCGGTTGCGAAGCTATGGAAAATAAAGAATACAGATCATAGACACCAGGCAGCGTGTTAGCGAAACTAATGGTGCATGGCTGACACTGTCAAATCAACACAAATTCTTGCGGGACGGACCTTGAGGCTCTCGCGGATCACGAATGTCGGCAGCAGCACCTGGCGCTTTTTCTCCATCACGTACTGATCCGCAAACGGCAGCAGGAATGCCGCCAGGATGCGCAACTTGAGCGCGTTTTGCTCCTCTTCCAACACTTTGTTCACGTCCTCGGCGCTAGTGGTGGCGGTGCTACTCTCCTTCTGGGCGAGCACGAGGTCGTACATGCGCGCCGCGTACGCGTAGCCGAGGTCCCAGACCGAGTCACTTGTTGTTTCAGCAGCCACAGCAGCAGTTCCGTCGCTGTGAAAGATCTGTTGACCTGCTGGCGGCAGGAAAATGGGTGGACAGAGGCGCAGCTCGTGAATCAACCGCAGGGCGCGCTCGGGGTGTGCGGCGCTGCCGATGAGCATGCCTACGAGCTCCTTGCCGACGCGCTCGCGGCTTACTTTTTTCACCAGCGCTTCCTATGAAGCCATACAAACGATAACGACAAGACGTCAGCTTATGCCATTTATCATACTGGGGTGTGAATAGGTATGTGACCACCTTGACTTCGTCGAGCTCCACGGCCGCACGCAACGAGGTGTCCAACTGCAGGTCGAAGCGCGACGCGAATCGCACGGCGCGCAGCACGCGCAGTGGGTCATCGAGGAACGTCACGCGCGGGTCCAGCGGTGTGCGCAGGATGCCGTTGCGCAGGTCTTCCAGGCCCTGTTAGCATTAGCATTTTTCATTAAGCAATGCCCACAAACAAAGAGCGACTAGCAACTGCACGTACGCGTCCCGTGAAGTCCTCGACCTTGTGCTCCGAGATGTTGTAGAAGAGGCTGTTGATCGTAAAGTCCCGGCGCTCGGCGTCCTGTAGCGGTGTGCCGAATTCCTGCATAAGCATTGTCATTCACACAATCAATCACTCAGGTAGTTAGCATATCAATCAACCCATTACATTGTAGCTCTTGAACCCAAGAGCTCCATTGCGACAGCTACGCACCACGTCTGGGATGCGGTGGTCCTCCGAGTACGTCTCGGCGCGCAAGTTGACGAAATCCACCCAGCCGATGGCGCCCAGTTGCATCGTGGCCGTCTCCAGGTGTTTGGACTGCTCCGGGTTGGCCTTGATCACACCCACGGGGTGCTGCTTGTGGCCGTGGTCGCGCTCGTACGTGTTGATGAGGTCCGCAAACTGCTTGCCCTTGAGCGTGTCCAGCACGATGTCCACATCGTCGCTGTGGCGCCCGAGCAGTTTGTCGCGCACCCAGCCGCCAGCCACGCGTAGCACACACTCGCACGCGTACTGGCGCTCCACGTCCAGCAAAAACTCGAAGAGCTCCTGCTCCTGCACGGTGAGGCTGATGTGCTCCACCAGCTGCCGCTGCTGTGGAGCTGCTGCTGGTCCAGAAGGCGGATGAGTAGAAGACGAAGAGAAGCTCATGGTCGTGTGGGTGACGGCGTCGCACACGCGCTTCCGGTCGCTCTGCGGCGCGTTCTCGCTCGTGGCGTCGATGCTGCGCTTCGCAAGCGGCGGCGACGGTGGCATTGGGAATGAAGCAATGGGATGCGCTAATTTCTTTCGACATAATATTGCAACATGATCAAAAGGCAGTGCTATTCGGAGACTACCGTATTGCTCATGTCAAGAGGAGCAATCGTTGAGAGATACAACCATTTTGAACCAATCACGCTCGTGAGATTTGACCGACTGTGGGCACATGTCAAGAGATACAGGCACATCATCGCATGAAAAATACCGGCTGTACAGTATTTTTCCGTAAAGAGAACCACTGATGGCAGCGCACCATTGCCACACATTGTCGCGCCAGCACGATGAGCGCGCACCACCGGCCGGGAAGAACGCGCGTCAAGGGGCGCCACGCAAGTACATGAAGGTCGCGGTGGAAGCCTTCACCAAAGTCGCCGCGCTAAAGCACTTCGAAGAGCACGGCGACATACGAGCTACCATTCGTCATTTTTACGGTGCCCTTCCGCCATTGCGTCAGGAGTCGAAGCGGACGCAGATCTACAAGTGGCGCAAGGAGCAAGTGGCGCTCTCAGACGCGCTGAACAGCGGCAAGGGTGGCCTGAAGAAGCAGTGCCCCAAAGGCCTCGGCACGTCGTTGTCGAAGGAGGCCGAGTTGGACCTTGTCGTGTGGGTCAACGACCTGCGCGGCGAAGGCATCCCGATCTCGACGCTCATGTTCAAGCTGA
>JAASGQ010000144.1:0-39900 GCA_023334305.1 Globisporangium canariense
CACCAGCTGCGACTCCTGCGGCCACTAAGGGTAACAACGGTGCCTCGACCCCAGCTCCTGCTACTGGCGGCAACGGTGCTTCGACCCCAGCTCCTAGCAAGGGCGGTGTGACCCCAGCTGCTACGCCAGCCACGACCACCTCGGGTAACGGTGCTTCGACTCCTGCTCCTGCTACCGGCGGCAACGGTGCCTCGACCCCAGCTCCTAGCAAGGGTGGCGTCGTTCCGGCCCCGACTCCTTGCAAGACTGACAAGAACGGCAAGGATGTGAAGACCCCTGCTCCAAGCAAGGATGGTAAGGACGACAAGACCCCGGCGCCGACGACGAAGCAGCCGACTCAGGCGCCATCTAAGCAGCAGACTCCAGCTCCTTCGAGCAAGGCGACTCCTTCTCCAGCGTCGTCATCGAACCAGCAGCAGCAGTCGGACGGCTACTTCGGCAACTGGCTGGGTGAGTACTCGAGCGGCACTGTCTCGGAGAAGTCCAAGGACGCCGGTAAGAAGTCTGAGAGCCAGTACCGCAACCTTCGTTTCTAAACGGAGCCGACTCTCGCTAACGGACGAAGTTAGAGAAGCCAGCGCCAGTTGAGTTTTCCCTTCATCCTCTCGGTCGCCCATTGTAGCAGTACGCAATTTTGATCAGTTGAGTGCATGCATCTTGTATATTTTCTGGAAGTACATGTCATGTTTCATTCGAAGAAAATGTAGCAATTGCCAGTGAGTAAGGAAGAGAAACGAAAAGACTTTGCATTTTGACGATGTTGCTCCTCGCCATGACATGCATGCTTCGGAGGATCTTCTCATCTCCAGCATGAGAATCATGCAGTCGCACTTAACCGAAACAGAGACCAATGATTTTCGTACTTAGAAGGGGAAGCTCGAATGAAGCCACCGCCGTCGTGCAAATGCGGTCTCACTCGCAGTATGTGGTGGCGCGCTGAGCGCTTACAAAGCTCTTTGTGGATGTCCGGAGGCAACGGAAGCGCTTGTGCTATCGCGCGTTGTTCTGGTGGGGATGTACCATCCATCCGCGCGCGATTGAGTGCGGTCTAAGTCCAGACAGGGACTTTCTGGCGCGCGATCCTTTGGTGTGGCGCCCCTTTGGCTGAAGGGGCGGCGAGAAGAAGATCCGCCGAATGAATGAATGACCTGCAAGTGCAAGAGTAAGCCATTCGCTGAAGCCACAGCAGCGCTAACACGCAGTCCATCGCTGCAAGCAAGCACGCGTACGCAACATCAAGGGACCCACGCTGTGCTGCTCGCGTGCAGCTTCGTGACCAGAGCTCTCTCGACAACAGTCGCTCCAACCAACTACCGTAACGGCAGCGTGGGAGTACCAGGACAACAAGCAAGAAAGCATGACTGGCGCGTGGCGATTCACACAAGCGATGGCTGCCGCGCTGACCCTCGCGGCCGTCATCGCACTCTCTGACTCAGGCGCCATCGCAGCAGAAACAGTCGTCGTGCCATCCGAGCCGCTCAACGTCCAGCTGCGCACCGTGAGCCAGGATAGCCTCGAGGTGGCGTGGGACCCGCCGGAGCGCGACGGCGGCGCGCCCGTCTCGGCGTACCTGATCGAGTGGGACCCGGAGCCGGGTGTGCGTGAGGTGCAGGTCGTGCAGACGCTGAGCAATACGCTCGCGAACGAGGTGCAGACCGTGCGCACGTTTGCGAGCGATGTGGACGAGGTGCAACAGGTGGCCACCACGGCCACGCAGATCCAGGAGGTGCAATCGATCACCACGCGCGCGGCGCCCGGCGAAGTGCTCGGTGGAGTGTTCACGATCGAGTTGGACACGAGCGCCAGCGGCGGTAGCAGGCAGATCTCGGGCGTCATCGGCTTCAACGCGCCGGCATCCGGAGACCGTTCGGGCGTACGCGAGATCCTCAATGCGATGAGCAACGTCGGGCCCTCGGGCGTCCAGAGCGTGACGCGCACGGGACCCGACGCCCAGGGTGGGTACACGTGGCTCGTGATGTTCTCCGCCGCCATGGGGGACGTCCCGGCCATTACGCTCAAGTCAATCTTCCTCACGGGTGCTGGCGCGAACGTGCTGCTCGCTACGCCCGTGAACGGCAATGTGATCGCCAGCGGCACGTTTACACTGGGCTTCCTTGGCGCCACGACCGCCGACATTCCTTGTGACGCGTCCGAGACGACCATGCAACAGTCGCTCGAGGCGCTCACGAGCATCGAGTCGGTGCGCGTGGCGCGCATCGGCCCGGACTTTCAGAAAGGGTACAAGTGGTTGATCACGTTCACGTCCAAGAGTGCACTGAACACGGGTGACCTGCCGCTGCTGACTGTGGGAGCCAACATGAAGCTCCAGGGCTCTGGCGCGACCGTGGTCGTGACACAACTCACGGCGGGCAATCAGTTGGGCGGCGTCTTCCAGCTGGCCTACAACGGCGTGTCGACCGCCAACTTGGCGTGGAACTGCGCCGCCGCAACGATGAAGATCGAGCTCGAGAAGCTCAACGTCGGCACGCTGGACGTCTCTCGCACGAGTGCCGCGGATCCGCAGGGCGGCTTCACGTGGACGGTCTCGTTTCTGACGCTCCGAGGCAGTCTCTCTGCGCTCACGAGCACCATCACGCAGCTCACGGAGACGCGTACGGACGGCGTGGTGTCCAAGGGGCTCACGGTCACGCGCACGCGGCCCGGGACGGTCCAGGAGATCCAGGACATCAAGGTCACGACGACTGCGGCCACAGTCTCAAGTGCCACGTACTTCTCGCTCAAAGTGGGCTTCGCTGGCCAGACTGCGACCACGGGCCTCATCCCAGCGAACGCCATGGCGGATGGCACATGCATGTCCACGAAACCCGAGGTGCAGCAGATCAAAGTCACGACCGTGGACACGACGGCCGCGGGTGGCGACAATCTCGTGTCCTCAAAGGCGTCCTTCCAGCTTATATTCACAAGCAATAGTGAGGTCGGAACGGTTGAAAAGACTGAGGTTATCATGGCGAACAGAGCTCTGGGGGACTGTTCAGTAGGCGCGGCCTCAATCAAGAGCGCGCTTGAGGCGTTGGACGGCACCATCGGCACGGTCGTGGTTTCGGCGAGTGCGATGCTGGCCACACAGGCGTGTACCTGGGCCGTGACGTTCTTGAATCAACCGGGTAACCTCGTGCAGCTCAAGGTCGTATCGCCGAGCTCTGGCGCTGGCCCCGCGAGTGCTGTCACGATCGGTGATGACACTATCACAATCACGACGCTCGCGGACGGCTCAATCGACATCATCAAGGCCGAACTTGAGAAGCTCGTAAACGTTAACCAGGTCACAGTATCGGCTAGCCCGGCGCTGACCCCCAACGCGGCCCAGACGTGCACGTGGAGCGTCACGTTTGACGGCAACGCTGGAGACCTGCCGCTCATCCAGGTGTCCGTGGATAATGGCGTCACCTTTGGCACCTCAAAGACGACAGCCGGTGGGGACACGGTCGCGGTTGTCGCGAACCGTGACGGCACGTCCCAGGTGATCGGTGGCGTGTTTGCGCTCCAGTTCGACGGTAAGCGCACGGGGTACATGCCCTTTGACGTGAGTGCCGCGGTGCTCAAGACCCAACTCGAGGTACTCTCGACGATCGGGAACGTCGCGGTCACAAGGTCGAACGTGGACCCGAACAACGGCTATGCGTGGACCATCTCGTTCCTAAATAACCTTGGCGACCTGAGCGTAATCATACCAGACGCGCTGGCCCTCACAGGCACAGCGCCGCAGATCCAAGTGCGTGAGATGGTCAAGGGCGTGCTGCCGCGATTCAACTCAAAGGACCCCGTCAACGGTACGATATACGCTCACTACAATAACTAGGGATAGAGATGGCCTTGATGCTATAGGCATTAATATTCTGTGTGTTGTATCACTGTGCAGGGATCAGTTTTGACAGCGTGATCCTGACGGACTTGAGCAGCTTGCTGGTTACAGTCTACCACGTGGACGAGAACGTGCCGTTTTACTTCCGCGTGACGGCAATCAACCCGGCGGGGCTAGGTGCGCCAATGATCTCGACGCCCCAGTACGCGGTCCCCACAGCGCAGATCCCAGGTGCCCCGACGAATGTGTCGCTGGCCTCGGTAGACGGCACGACCATCGCCGTGCGCCTGAGCTCGCCGCTGAGCGACGGCGGTTTGCCGCTCGACTCGTACAAGGTCGAGTGGGGGATCAATCCAATCCGCGACGAGGTCCAAGAGGTGACGCTCGCCGTGCCCGTTGTGAACGAGATCCAGACAATCACGACGTCGACCAGCACGGTCGACGAAGTGCAACTCGTGCACCTGACCAGTTCGTACTCGGGCACAAGCGCCACTGAAGTGCAGCGCGTGAGCTGCGATGCACTGAGCACGGGCGCCGGCAGCTTCCGCCTGGTGTTCGCGGGGCTGACGACGGCGCCGATCGCTGCAAGCGAGACGTCCGTGGCGAAGATCCAGGCGACGTTGCAGGAACTCACGCCGCTCACGAGCATCGCCGTCAACTTTTACGGCGGGCAGACTACCGCGTGCGCTCCGTGCAGCATCACCACGGGCTGCACTTCCGGCTTTGAAGTGACGTTCACGACCGTCGTGGGTCGACAGGGTGACATGCCGTTGCTCACAGCCACGACGGACCTACTGGACGGAAATCGGCGCGTGGACGTGGTCGAGAAGACCAAGGGCCAGGCGCCCGTCAGCGGCACGTTCCGTCTGACGTACCTAAGAGGCAAAGACATCGATACAGCGTCACTACAGTTTAGCGCTAGTGCGGCTGTGATGCAGGCCACGATCGCCGCGGTGGACACGTCAGTCACAGTAGTCGTAACCGACGGTACAAGTGCTTTGCCGGCGGCGGACGTCACCGCCGGTGCGCGGCTCTGGCGCGTGACATTCCAGAACAGCGGCGATATCCCAGCGATGCTCCTGCGGCCAGCGAACAACCTGCTTATGGGCAACGGCGCCGGGATCAACGTGTACACGAAGGGCGCGACGTACGCGACCGTCCCAGTCTCTGTGGCTGGGAACCGCGTCTCGGGGACTTTCCAGCTAGCGCTGAGTGGGCATTACACGGACGCGATCGACTTTGACGTCTCGGACACGACGATGAAGAGCAAGCTCGAGGCTTTACCCAACATTGGGACAGTTACGGTTACAAGAACGGGCCCGTCGCTCAAGAACGAGTTCGTCTGGACTGTCACGTTCATTTCGAACCCGGGCATGTTCCCATTAGGTGCTGGCAACATCGACACGATGCTTACGGACGCCACGAACCTATTGGGCGCGAACAGCCAGGTGGTGGTGGCGGTACCTCAGCAAGGTTCGCTTCCCGTTGACGGCACGTTTCAACTGAGCTTCTCCGATGGTGTCGCGCCCGTGCAGAGCACAGTGAACTTGTCGCCGTACGAAAGCCCCGAGGTCATCAAGAGTGCGTTGCGGGGTATCTCGTCCATTGGGGACGTGAGTGTCAGTCGCACGACCAAAGCTGATGGATACGCGTGGCAAGTCACGTTCAATGGCTGCCGTTCGAACGCTCCAGCAATCTGCAACATTGGCGACGTGAACCTGCTGACAGCCGATGCGACTCTGCTCATTGGCGGCCAGGGGGTCCTGAAGCCCACGGTGACGGTCACCGAGGTAATCAAAGGCGTTGCACCGCTGTCGTCGACGCTCGTGACCGATTTGTCTGGCGGGGAACCTTACGAGACACTCGTCTCGAGCCTGAACTATGGGACAAAGTACTTTGTGCGCGTGTACTTCCACAATGCCGTGAGCTTTGGCTATCGCGCGCTCAGTATGCCTGAGTTTGTCACGACCAAGAACCTACCGCCAGGTGCACCGGAGCCCGTGGTACTTGTGTCCTCGACCATGACGTCCATCACTGTTGCGTGGACGCCACCGACCGTAAATGGCGGCGCGCTAGTGAGCGGCTATGAGCTCTGGATCTCTGAGTGGGGGGCCACAGGCGTCTACCGCAAGGTCTTCGACCGGCCCAACAACGCCATCACACTCACGACGACGCTCTCAACCAGTGCGGACAACGTCATTGAATCTGGAAACAAGTACTTTTTCAAAGTACGCGCGATCAACTTTTGCTCGTCGCTGGACGCCAGTGCGGCCTGCTATGGCGAGTTCAGTGCGCCTGTCGAGTACGCTGTGCGCGCGCCCGTATGGCCCGAGCCACCGATGGAGCTCACGCGCGACTCGAAGACCAGTATCAACACGGCAGCGGCGAACGATGGCATCGCGGTCGTGAATTGGCTCGCGCCACTCGACAACGGCGGCTCACCCGTCACGGGCTACGAACTGTACATGGACGACAGCATCAACGGCTGGGTGAGGCAGACGCTCACCGGCGTGTTTCCCTACAGCTACACGCAGTCGATCTCGGGGCTGGCTGAGGGCAAAGTCTATCGGTTCTACATGCGCGCCGTGAACGCAGTGGGGCCGTCGGCCAAAACGCCCGTGCTCTCGATCATCCTGGCCAACGTTCCCTCTGCACCAGCGGCGCCGACGCTGGTAGATGTCTCAGCGACGTCGATCCGCGTCTCGTGGCTGCCACCGTTATCTTGTACGTCCACGCTCACGGGCTGCAGTGGTTCGCCGCTGCTGGGCTACAAACTCTGGGAGTTTGCTGGTGTGAGCTCCGGCTACACGAGCTCCGGATCACCGGTGAACAACGAAGTGCAGCGCATTCAGACTTTTGTTGCGACGCCCGTGGCGGAGATCCAGTCCGTAACGGTCGTCGATGCTTCGGGACAGTTTTCCTTGTACGTGAATGGGGTGACGACGCCGCTGTTGAACGCCGGAACGACGACCGCTGCGAGCAACGCGCAGGTTAAGGCGGCGATCGAGGCTTGTGGGGTCGGCACAGTCGCTGTCACGTCCGTGGCGCTCGCCACGGGCACGACATGGACTGTCGAGTTCTCGTCGTGGAACGGGCCATTGACGGCGATGGTCGTGATCCCCGATATGCTCAGCAACACGGTGCTGGCGACCGCATATTCGACCCAGGTGAAACGGGACCGTGTGGGTAGCAGCGCACTCGGTGGGGACTTCACTGTCTCCTTTCGAGGGTTCGAGACCGTGCACCTCGGCGTCACGACAACCGCCATCGAGATGAAGCGCCAGCTTGAGAACCTTCCGAGTATCGGCGTCGTGAGCGTGGCGCTGACGGCCGGCACGAACAACGCGATGACATGGGACGTAACGTTTCTGACGGAGCTTGGCGACCTGCCGCTCATGAAAGTCACCGCAGGCCGTCTCACGGGCGGGAGTCCTAGGATCGTGGTCTCGACAATGCAGGAGGGCACCCCAGGACGAGTAGTGTATGACGGATCTACGTCGCCCGATATTCTCGCGTTCATGTCTACGAACTTGGTTACGGACACGCTTTACGCGTACGCCGTGGTAGCGATCAATGCTGCGGGTGAGGGCATCGGCGGAGTGTCTACACCGGCGATCGCAGCATCGTCGGGGGCATCAAGCTTCAAGACGCTCGCCTACGGCTCCTCGCTTCTCCAGGGCATCGCTGGAATCGTGTATGAAGTGCAGAGCGTGACGACGATCAGTATGGGCGCTGGCGCGTTCAAGCTTCGCTGGGGGATCTCGGGTCCTCTGATCGGTCCCATTTCCACGGCGATGACCGCCGACCAGCTCGAGACGCTGATCCCAACAGTGGACACGAACTTGGGCGCGGTCCACGTCTCGCGTCAGGATCTCAACAACGCCGACTGCGTCTGGTACATCACGTTCGTCTCCCAGGTGGGGGATGTGGCTCTGCTGATCTCCGATGATACAGTGCACACGCGCGTTGAGGAGTTTGTGAAAGGAAACGCGAACGAGTTCGTCATCGCGCCTCGCAAGGCGTCGGGCGACGTGGTGACCTACGCGACGATGCCCTCGGGCTTCCAGGGCCAGGACATCTTCTGGACCGAGCTCTGGTCCTCGCCGCCATCGGGTGTCGATGGGACGCACAAGTTCGTCTCGGACGGCGGTGTCGCGGTGTATAACCCGGTTGTGTACGAGATCCAGATACTGACGTTTGACGGGAAGCTGGGCACGTTCAATTTCAAGCTGGACACGTCAAAGGTCCGGCTAGGTGGCATGGTTGCGACGACTACTGTGCCTGTGGACGCTGTGCTGCTGGCAGCGGCCACGACCTCAGACGCGACGGCGTCGAACCTCATCAAGACGAGTCTCGAGACGCTCATGAACCTCCAGACAGTGAGCGTGTCCCGCACCAAGGCTGTCACGGGTGGGGGTCTCACCACGTGGACGTACTCTGTCACATTCGTGAGCAACCTGTGTGATATGCCTGCGCTGGAGCTCGTGGGTGACAATGCATTCCGGACGTCTGCAACTTTGTTAACCACGACGCCCGTGCTCTTCACGGAACTTCAGAAGGGCGTGTGCGACGTCCAGACCGTGACGACGTCCGCAAGCGTCGAGTCAACGCCGGAGATCCAGTCGATCAGCACATGGCTCGACGACTCGGCGGCCCCGAAGACGCTTGGTGGACAGTTCACGCTGGCGTTCAACGGCGCTGAGATGATCACTGTGCCCGTCGCTACCACCGCAGCAGCCATGGAGACGCTGTTCGAGTCGCTCAGTATGATCGACGACGTCTCCGTGACACTCGTGAATACGAACTACGGTACGGCCACGGGCCTGCAGACGTGGATTGTGACGTTCAACGAGATTATTGGCAGCGTGCCGGACATCACGGTGTTCTCCACTGCGGCTTTGACTGGCAACCTTGCTCGCGTGACTGTGAAGGAGGTGAGCCGCGCGGGGCTCTCACTGGGCGGCACCTTCGTGCTCAACCTCATGGGCGACACGACGTTCAATTTGCCGTTCGATATTGAGCCACTGGAGCTCAAGCACCAGCTGGAGAACTTGAGGCCTGTGCAAGAGGTGGACGTGAAGAAAGAGGAGCTCTTTAACGGCAATAGATGGACGGTGTCGTTCACGAAGAACCTGGGCGACCTGCCCAAGCTCGAGGCACTCCCATACGCTTACGAGATCCAAGTAATCGAGACTTTAGGTGGCTCGCCAACGCCGCTCGACGGCTCGTTTACACTAACGTTCCTTGGCGAGACAACAGATCCGATCCCGTTTGACGCGAGTAACACAGCCATGAAAGGCGCCCTGGAGGCTCTGCCGTCCATCGGACTCGTGGACGTGACGCGCTCGGACCAGCTGGACGCCGGCAACCGGTTCAAATGGCAGGTGACCTTCCGTTCGAACCTGGGCAACATTGGCCTCGTCACTCCTGACACTTCTAGGCTCACAGGCTCGTTTTCCGACGTCAAGGTCACGGAAGTTCAGCTTGGCAATACGAAGTCGCTCACAGGCAAGTTCCCCAAGCTCGATGTGTTCAAGAAGCAGTCGGGCTTCCCAAGCTACACGGGTAGGTACATCCCGCACGATGCCGGTTCGAGCTACAGCGTTGCCGTGCGACAGCTGCAGAAAGGTGGACTCCTGGCACTGTACTACGACAACTACTGGTTCCAGGACGACCCGGTGATTACGCGCGTGGACCCGCAGCTGTACTTTGACTGGGGCAACGGTGCGATCACTAACTACGGCCGTGACTACATTAGCATCCGCTGGTTCGGCAAACTGGCCGTGCCATACAGCGATTCGTACGTGTTCTACGTCAAGTCGAGCGAAGGCGTGCGCGTGTGGCTCAACCAGAAGCTCCAGGTAGACACCTGGGATCAGGCCACGGGCGGAGGCACGAACGAGAACTTCCACGTAGACCTGGTGACCGGAACGTACTACGATATCAAGATCGAGTACCACGAAGAGACGGGCGACGCGTCCTTCTTCTTCGCCTGGAGTTCAGCGTACCTGTCGATGCAACCCGTGCCGAGCACTGCGTTGTTTTATGGTGAACACATCCTCGGCAGTCCGTTTCCCGTTGTCGTGACACCAGGCGCGACGGATTTCCCCTACACAACAGCGTTTGGTGAGGGCCTTCACACTGCGACGGCGGGCATTGTGGCGCAGTTCGTGATCCAGGCGATGGACCAGAACGGCAACAATAAGACGGTCGCTGGTGACGTGTTCGACATCGCGATCTCGGGCAACGTGCTGCTGGCGCCCTTCGACGAGCCCGTGTACCTGGGCCAGGGCCAGTACCTCGTCAAGTACTTGCCGGCCGTGGCTGGGCAGTACTTGCTTTCGATAAAGACGATCGACGGTGTGGATATCTACTGTGGTCTGGGCAAGGCAAACAAGTGCAGTCCTTTCAAAGTGGTCATCTCACCCGGAGCCACGACACCTCATACCAGCCAGGCGCTGGGCAATGTCGCGACATCATATGGTAATGTCGATGGACTAGTCGAAGCGATTGCTGGCCAGGTGTCCAACTTCACGATCCAGGCTCGCGATACCTATGGCAATGCGATTTGGACGGCCGGGGTCGTTGGGAAGGACAACTTCGAGACCAAGATGGTGCTCGTCGCGAACCGCAGTGTCCAGTTCCGCAGCAGCGTGCTCTCAGTCACGCCAGTATCAGCGCCACTGGGCATCTACCAGGTGCAGTACTCGATCCCACGCGCTGGCTCCTACGAACTGCAGACGTATCTCAACGGCTCGCCCATCCTCATGTGCCCCGCGACGATCTGCCAGGCACTGAGGACACCCGCAAGCCTCAAGGTCGTCCACACGGAGCTTCACGGCCCAAGCTCTACAATTGATGACACGGGAACAAGCGCGCTCTCGAGTGCCACAAGTGGCCACGACACGTCGTTCACAGTGTATGCACGCGATGCGTTTGGGAACCTGCGCATCGGCGACAGCACGACTAACTCGCGGATGACGGGCGACGGCCGCTCGGACGCCTTTCTTGTGGTCTTACGCGGCCAGAACGAGGTGATTCGCACGAGCTCAGCGGTGCAAACCCTGATCCTCGCTGATTCCTCCGTCATGGGCTCGTTTAAGCTCACGTTTGGAAGCTTCCGGTACCAGTTGTGCGTCAACTGCGTAACACAGCTAGCAACGACGGTGCTCACTGTGAACGCAAACCTCGTGGGGCTGTTGCTGCCAGGCACCAAGTTTACGGTGCAGGAGTGCGTGTTCACGACTGTAAGCGTCGCGGCGACCATAGTCACAGTCGCCGACTTCCACGGCTGTGCGGGGTTCACTAGCAAGCAGTGGCCGTTGCAAGTCGCTCGCACAACGACAGGCAAACTCACCCCGCTGATCCCACAGAACATTAATGCCCCTGGGCTTAAGTACATTCTCCAGGACCTCCACCCGAAAGCGCAGGTGAACGTTGACCGTGTGGCTGTGCCCGCGGGTGGCGGCGGAGGTGGCGTTGGTGGGTATAAGTGGCTCATCACGTTCATATCGCACCTGAAAGAGTGGAGTGAGGCCCACCTGGCCGTCGAGTATCCGAGTGGCGGAGGTCTCACACCCACACTGTTTGCTACGCCGCTGAGTGTGAGCTATGCCTCAGCAGCAGGTGTGTACCCTGTGCACTACAACCCGCACTTTGCTGGTTCGTATCAGCTGGCCGTGACCACCTGGGACGAAAAGGTGCACGTGAAGGGCAGTCCGTTGACTGTACTGGTCGCGGACGACGTCACTCACGGCCCTAGTTCACTTGCAGCCCATGGCAACTGGCTCGTGGAGAACTTCAGCGATCCGCTCATTGAGCTCAACGCCGGCGAGGAGCTCCGCTTCCAGGTGCAGCTCAAGGACACACGGCGCTTGGAGCAGCAGGTCATTCGACTGAGAGCCGTGGCGCTTCCGCCAGTGTTTGAGGTCCAGAAGGTGCTCGTGACGGCCACAAGCTTCCAGCTGAGCTTCCGAAACTCGCCAGCGGTCACACTGGCTGATCAGGATGCTTATGCGACCGTGAAGACGAAGCTCGAGGCGCTGTTCACGATCATTGACGGTGGGATTCAGGTGACGGCGGCCCCGGAGAACACTGCGGACACACAGGTGCTGCTCAATCACGCCTTTTTGGTGACGTTCACGAAAGATAGCGGCAGTCTTCCGCTGCTCACAGGCGTCACAGGTGCGACTGTGACCCGTATCACACGAGGCGTGACGGCGTATCGCAAGGAAATCCAGACGCTCATATGCACAGCGCCAAATCCTGCGACGAACGGACCGTTCACGATCGCTTTCGGAGGCAGAACCACGAGTGTTGATGCGAACGCGGCGCTCACTGGTGCTGCGGGAGGAGCGAGTCTCTCAGCGCTGCTCACTGTGCTGACGCAGTCGTCAGTGACGGTCTTCGCTGAAGGGACGCAAACGACAGTGTGTGCTGCTGTACCACAGCGCATCTTCATCCAATTTGATGGGCTTTTCGGTAACATTGCGCCACTAGTGTACACGAAGCCTGTGGGTTCATTGCTCACGCTGGCAGGTGAGGACGACTCGGGCGGCGGCGTCAGTGGTGTGTACCCAGCCTGGGGCTCCTTCCGCTTATTCTCAGGCGATAAGAAGGAGGTGACGGTGAACATCCCTTTTGACGCGTCGGCTGCGACGATGGACGCCGCGATCGAGGGGCTACTGTCCGTGGATACGGTGTCCGTAACGCGCGACTGGTTCGACATCACAACTGAGACAGCGGCGGCCAACACTATGACCTTAGCACAGTGGAGCGTGACGTTCACCACACACTCGGGCAACGTTCCTGAGCTTGTCGCTGACTCAACATCGCTGAGTATGCTGGATGATGGACAATTCAAGCCGTTTGTGGATGTGGTCGAGTTTGTGCGTGGTACAGTGGGGAACAATCGGTCTGTGACCGCGACCACGGACATCACCGTGGCAATGGACACGGTACTGGAGAACCCGGGCATCCAAGAGACCCAGACGCTGCTCTGTCGTGGCTCCAGTGCATTCACACTGACGTATGCAGGCGGCCTTCCCGTAGTGATCCAGCCTGATGCGTCGCCCAGCGAGTTTGAGACGAAGCTTAACACGATCGTCCCCACTGGCGCGCGCGTGTATCTTCGTGACGGCCATGTACCATCGTCCGCAGCACCTTACGTGCCCGTGTGTAGCGTTGCGAATGCTTCTGCGCTGGAGATCGTGTTTGAAGTTCCTAACGACGTGGTCATGCTCCAGTGGTTGGCGACCACGAACGACGTGTACTTGACCGAGTCAGTGAAGGGAAAAGCTCGACTGGATACGCCAATCGCCATCGCCAACCAGGAAAACCAACAGATCATGTGTCTTGTGGACCCGGCGAGCGCCACGACAGCCACATTCGAACTGCTCTTTGGCGCCAGCCAGCTGACAGTGGCGGCCAACACTGCTCTCACGGCTTTCCAGACTCAGTTGAATGCGCTGGCTTCTATTGCAGCGGCTGGTGGAGTGGATGTTACGAGCACCCAGGCGCAGGTCTGTCTCAGTAGCGCCACTGGCCCCGCCGCACCGGTTTCTATCGCGTTCCGGGCGGTTGGCGACCAGCCACTGTTCAAAATCGCAAACATTCGCAGCGGGATCTTGCAATCCGACATTGTCGAATCCACAAAGGGCGTACGAAGCATCGTATACGATGGAGCCACACCTGGGCTCTTCAATGTAACGGTCGTGCCTGTGGTCAAGGGCACGTACAACCTGAACGTGAAGGTGCTGACGCTCAACACGTTCTTTCCGCCCTTCGTTGCCGTGCACCCGACGATTGCCAGTGGCGTCAACAGCACGCACACAGCACCAGCCGTCGTGGTGCAGGGTGTTCGCCAGCGGTTCTCGATCCAGGCGATCGACCGGTTTAACAACAAGCTCGAGTCCAGTACCGAGTTGGGTCCTCAGGCTTTTGTATCTAAGCTCGTTGGACCTTTAGGTTCTAATGACCTGTACCAAGTGAACATGAGCGAGTCGCAGCCCAACACAAACGGACTCTTCCAGCTGGACTTCCTGCCACAGACTCAGGGGATATACACGCTCACGCTGCTTCGGCGCCAGGCTGGTGGCCTCACAGCCAGTTACTACAGCAACGTGGACTTTACGAACCTGTATGCAACGCAACTGGACGCGAACGTCAACTTCCAGTGGGGAGAGGACTCACCACTGGGCGATCCATTCCCAAACAAGTACTACAGCGTGATTTGGGAAGGCGAAATTCGAGCCAACGTCACGGGTCTGCACACTTTCGCACTGCACGCAGACGACGGCGTGCTGCTCGAGCTCAACGGCAGTGCACTCATTGACTCGCTGAGCGTCTCGTCAGCCGTCACAACAGCGTCGTCATTCAACTCTTTGCTGAGGTCATCGGCAGACGTGGCGCTCGTACAGGACCAGTTCTACCAGATCCGCATCAAGTACCGTACGCGCGATGCGCAGTCGTTTGTGAAACTTGAGTGGAGCTGCGAGAACGCGTTCAGCGCCCAGGTGGTGCCCACAGCCGGCCTGTTCTCCACGTCAGGACTCATAAACACGCCGTTCGTGATCCGCACGTACCCAGGCGCGCTCAACGCCTCGCAAGTTGTCAACTCAATCGACGCATTTGCGTACGTTGATATGAACCAGAGCACTCCAAGTGTGACAACCCGTGCGCTCGATACGTTCTCATTCGAGCTCAAAGCTCATGACACGGTGCGCAATACCAAGTTCCAGGACGGCAGCAGCATGTTTGAAGTCTCTTTGGTTGGCACCGACGGCTGGGCGAAGATTGGCCGCACGAACGACGTGGTAGCTGGTGTGCCCATCACTCTTAATCCGAGCGTGCTGTGCTTTGCCTGTGCCGTGAGCCTGGACGTCAACACGAACACGCTTATCGTGAACGCTGACATCCTGCGCCACCTGATCGTTGGGACGCGTTTCCGCGTGCTCAACGCCAACTCGGGCACGCTCGCTCGCTCACGCCACTGCTACTTCACGAGCAAGGCCACTGCGGCGTTTGCACTGGGGACCGCAGCTCTTGTGGTAGAGCCCAACCACGGGTGCGAGGCGTTCACGTCTTCGGCGTTTGCCGTCTCGAGCGTCTTCCCAGAGAACTGGAGATATCTGGGAACGTGCTCCGTGCTTAAGGGCAGTACGACGCTGACGTCCTGCAGTAGTGACTTTCGCATCCGCCCGCTGGACGACCCACTGAAGCGTGGCGACCAGATTGTTATCGGTTCTGAGCTCAACTCTGTACACCGGACGGACAATGTGATCGACGTGTCGACGATCCCACTGGCGTCACCCTACCTCGGTGACTCAAATGAGTTTGCACCCGTATTCAAGGCAGGACCGGCGACTGGGCGGCACCTGGTCTCCTTCGTACCCTACGAGAAAGGCACGTACCAGATCAACGTCAAAGTACCACGTGTGGACGCCGTGCAGGCGATCGTCACAATGTCGGACTCGTCGTTGGGCGGGACGTTCCAGTTGGACTTTGGTGGCGTTGAGCGAACTGCGACCATTGCTTTCAATGCTGACGCTGCTGTTGTGAAGACAGCGCTGGAGAACCTCGTCGCAATCCCCACGGGCGGCATCAAAGCAGTGGTGACGTGTGTGAACAGCGACCCGACGAAGGGCTGTCGCTGGCTCATCACCTTTGCGTTCGACGTCCCCAGCACAATCGAACAGACACTGCTCACGACCGTGTACCAGGGCTCTTTAACGGGAAACAACGCCAAGATCACTGCTCAGATCCTGACGCAACAGCGGCTACCGCAAATGGTGCATGGGTTCCCAAAGTCGCTGGTCGTGAAGTCCGGAAATACGAATCCGAGTGTGTCCACCGCCTATGGTCGTGGGTTGTACGTTTCGAATGCTGGTGTGAACGCGACATTCTTCATCCAGATGAAGGACACGCACGGCAACAACAAAGAGGACGCTGATATCCGAGATGCACTTCGTGTGCACGTGTTTCCTAAGGCGGCGCCGTATGCAACAGCGCAGATCCCAAGCATCGGCGATATCCAGTACATGCAGGAAGGTCTCTACAACGTCTCGTATGCGCCGATCAAGTCGGGTTTGCATACAATCACGGTTACAGCCCAGACCCTGCCGGAGATCCAAAAGGTCTCGACGGTCTTTAGGCAGCTCAAGGACCGCGGTGGTACGTTCGCGCTACGCTTCAAAGGCTTCACAACTGACAGCTTGGCCTATGACGCTAGTGCCCTGGAAGTGCAGGTGGCGTTGCTTAACCTACCAGTCTTTCAGAGCCAACCAATGGTGAACACGACGCGTCTTGACCTCAGTTCGCAGATCAGCGTCACGCGGGATCTCAATGTGGCAAACTTTGGCTTTGACTACTCGATCACATTCACGCGCGTGCCGTCCCAAGTGAACATGGAGCTGCTCCAGGTAGTCAACAACCTCTTTGGCGCGAATGGGAACCCGACGATCTCGGCCCAGGTTGTCCAAAAGCAGGGCAACGAGCACATCAAGTCGACCTCGGCGCTGGGGACGCCGATTGTGAACGAAGTGCAAGTTGTCCGCGTTCAGACGACGATGAACCCACTCACTGGCGGCTTTCTGCAGATCGATTTCAATAGTCAGACGACCGACATGATTCGCTACGATGCCTCAGCGGATGCGTTTCAGGCCGCGCTGGAGAACTTGCCCTCCATTGGCGTTGGTGGCGTCCTGGTCACCAAGTCGACGGTGGACGTCTTTGGCTCGTGCGAGTGGGCCGTCACGTTTGTCGGGGCTGCTGCGGGCAGTCCGCAGATCGAGTACTGGTCCTCGATCAGGTACACTCGCAATCAGCTCGTGCCAAACGCGTTTCTGGTAGGCGACTTGCCGGCCTTGCGTCTAGTCGGCCATACTCTCGTGGGGGGCACGAACCCGACAGTGTTGATCTACGCCGACGGCAGCACGTCGATAGGCAACGTCGTGTCTGTGAATGGCGTGAGTCCGTTCACGACTGTTGTAGCGCATGGGGCGATCGCGCCGGAGATGTGCACAGCCGTGGACTCCAACACGCCTTATTGGCCTGGGACGACCAACTCTGTTGGACTCGCGGGTCTACACAATGGCAAATTCCATTCGTCCACAAGCTTCATCATTGAGACGCGGGATGTGCACAGCAACCTGCTCGATGGCACGGGCAATGGCGTCACGGGTGTTCCCATTCAGGAGGTGCAGATCATCGAAACTGCGATCATTGGGGCGACGGTGGGCAGCAAACTCTCGGGCATGTTTGCGCTCGCATTCGGAGGGCAAAAGACTGCGGCACTGCCGTTCTACGCCGGGATCAAAGACGTCGAGGGCGAACTCGAAAAGCTGGTGTCAGTTGGTGGCGTCTCAGTAGACACAAACGACGTACAGACGCTGGTCACAGCGGGGACGGTCGTCGCGACCAAGACCTCAGACACACTGGTGACGGGCGCAAACGATCTCTCAACTGTGTTCCAGGCGAATGACTGGATCCGCGTCGGGTCTGCCACTGGACCGGTGTTCACCATTCTAACCATCACTGCGGCGAGCATCAAGCTCTCGTCGCCGTACTTTGGAACCACGGACCCTGCTGCAAACGTGTACAAACAGGCGGCGTCGCGAAGCGGGTTCACGTACATTGTAAAGTTCGATTCGGAGCTGGGCGACCTGCCGTCTGTTGTGATCGACACGACAGCATTAGCGGTCAGTGGCGCTGGAACACTGGCAGCGAAGGTGACAGCGTGCGATAATCTGCGCACTCAAAGGCTACAGATCACTGCGAGTTCTGCAATCTCTGGGACGTTCTACCTCACGTACCGAGGCAGTCGGACGCCGATGCTGCCAACCAACGTCGATGCGCTTACTTTAGGTGCAGCTCTTGAAGCGCTTGATGGGCTTCACGCTGTGACAGTGAGCACTCCCGTGCCTGGAGCCAACGGCGGCTTCACGTGGATGATCACGTTGGTCTCGACTGCAATTGACGGTCTTGACATTGAGCTGCTGTATGCCGAGGGTTACATGCTCCTGGGCAAAGACGCGCTCGTGGCAGTGGATGCAGTGTGTCCGTCGAGCTTGACGTCTGTGGGCGAGGTGCTGACCTCGCAGTCAGGAAGACTGGGCCACTCCTTCGTCGCTACGCTCTCTGGACCAGACACTGTAAATGCAGACGTGACGTACCTAGGTGCAGGTACGTATGTCGCGACCTATGACACTCCTCGGTCGAATACCTACACGCTTGACGTGCAGCACGCCAAGTCACAGGGGCTTGTGGGTAACTACTTTAACAATCGGTGGCTCTACGGCGAGCCCGAGATTGTGCGCGTCGACAGGCAGATCGACTTTGCTTGGACGGATTGGGTCACTCCCACGAGCAAGGACTTTGTGAGCATCCGGTGGGAAGGGTACATTAAGCCGGCGTTCACGGAGGCCTACGTGATCTCTGTGGTTGGAAACGACGGCGCGCGGCTCTGGATCCAAAATCAGCTCCTCTTTGACTCATTCGACAACGATATCGATAGTGATGGCAGCAATGGTGCTAATGTGACAACAGCATCAGCCAAAACGATGGAGTTCAAGTCGAACGTCACAACCAACCTTGTGAAGGACAGATTGACGGAAATTGTTCTCGAGTACAAGGAGAACTCGGGCTTCGCGTCGGTCAAGCTGTTGTGGGCGTCGCAGTCGCAGGACAAGGTCGTGATCCCGCCCGAGCGGCTCTTCCACCGCTCATCGCCAATCGTTTCGAGTCCGTTCTCAGTGAGCACTGTCGGTGTGAAGCCGACTGCGCCAATGAACGTATCACTGTCGATTGCGGCCTTTGACACTCTGCAGGTGAACTTCTTTGCGCCAGCAGACGATGGAGGCTCGTCTGTGGATGGGTTTCTGGTCGAATGGTGGACCGCGGGGGCGTACGGGACCCCCGAGACCCAAGTGATCAAGATCGCCAAGACGAACACGGGCGGCACGTTCACCATCGAGCTCGATACTGGTCGAGTTACTGGTCCACTGCCCTCGACAGTGTTGTACTCGGACATGGAGGCAGCGATAGAAGCTCTCGATGGCGCGGGGGACGTGACCGTCACCTCGACGACCACAGCTACGACTGTCGACTACAAGATCACGTTCAACACACGCGTGGCGACCGTGCCGATCATGAAGGCGACCTGGAACAATCTCATTGGCACGGGCACCATCGCCGTTTGCTCGAAAGGGAGCGCCATCCCATCTGGGAACCCTAGCGCAGTCACGTGTACGGTAGGAGAGAGCACGACGAGCAGCGTCACGATTCTGGGCTCGTCGTCCCAGGTTTCAATGGACATTCGCAGGTACGATGCGTATTCATTCAAGATCACTAGGCTGACCCAAGCGACTTCGACTGTCACACCCACAGCTCCAGGGCTCGGAGGCGTCGGCGGTCCAGGATTTCAGGTTCGCGTCACTGCGCACACCACGTCTGCGGGCTACGGCCTCCCAGCTGCACCAGTTACGCTCAAGCCCATGGCTGTACCTGCCGCACCGGAATACGTGAGGCTCAGACTCGCAGCAGGTGATCCCACGAGTCTGCGAGTCGTGTGGGACGCACCACAAACCGACAACGCGGCGATGGTGACATTCTACGTGGTCGAGTGGCGTTTGATGGACCTCAACAGCACCAGTATGAGAGGAGGGTTCGGGGGAACGTCAGCAGTAGCGTTCTCTAGCTTTCGTGAGACACCCGGGTTCTTCTTGGCCCAGCATCCTGCGTCTATTCGGTTCAAGTACACGATCGGGAACCTCAAGCCTGGTCTGGCCTACTTCGTCCAAGTGCGTGCAGAGAACATCATGGGCGTGGGACAGGCTGGAGTGACTGTGCCGTCTTTCGAAGTGCCTCGTACTAAGGCCGAGCAACTACTTGAAGGTATGGGCAGCGTCTCGCTCAGCACACTGCCGGCTTTTTCATCGAAGAGCGGTAATCTCAATGGGGTCTACTCCGTCGCAGAGTCCAGCTCGAGTTTGCTACTGTCGTGGCTCCCGTCTCCAAATGTGAACGGCGCATCGGTCTCAAAGTATGTCCTCGAGTGGTTTCAGCTTCCACCAACTCAGTTCGAAGTGCAGATGATCAAGATCTCAGGTCAGAGCAATGCGGACGTCATCAAGGGAACCTTTCAAGTCTCGTATAACAACGCACTGACGGACGATCTCCCCATTGACGTGAGCGAGACCGAGATGCAACAGAGTCTCGAGTCCATCTCGACGCTGCGCAGTGTGCACGTCAAGCGCTCACCTGCGATGATCATGGGCGGCTACGAGTGGATGATCACGTTCCTGACCGAGGCGCCAGCGACAACGGGTAAGACCCTGGAGGTGCTGAGTAGCAAACTCATCGCCACGCAGGTGAATGTCGATGTTGGCTTCAGTCTGGACCCGGCGCATGTCGGCACCGCCACGAAGGCTGTCACAGGCACGCTTGGGAGTGCGGATCTGACGAGCACTGGCATCGAAACCTATGCGCAGATTGGAATGTACGCGCAGATCACGGGCAATGGCCCCGAGGCTGGGATCTTTCGAGTCATGGCCGCCGCAACCAACAAAATCACGCTTGACCAGGCGTTCCAGGGCGCCACGGGGCCCTACACTGCGCAAGTTGGCTGGACGGTACCCGGGACGTTGCCGACAGACTACCACTCGGTCGTGTTCACGGACATCGCGAGCCTAGGCTCATCCTACGCGTACACTTTGACAAGTCTACCACCAGGAGTGCCGTACTACGCTCGCGTGAGCGCGTGCAACTCGCTAGGCTGCAATACTCCACGAAGTTCCACGCCACTCACGCTCGCTGCGCCAAAGCAGCGACCGGCCGAACCTCGTAAGGTTCAATTGTACACCGAGACGGCTACAACTATACGCGTGCTGTGGAGCCAGCCACTGAGCAACGGTGGAGACCTCATCACGCAGTACCGTATCGAGTGGGACCCGTCCCCGAACTTCAGCTCGGGTGCCAACAGCGCAACTCTAGGCTATGACACCAAGCAGCTCGTAAACCCAGCGGTGGACTGTCTGTTCACGCCTTGCGAGGCCGTGGTTGGGGCGCTGACAACCGGCCAGGCGTACTACGTCCGAGTGTACGCGTACAACTCGTTCGGATACTCACTACTGCCTGGAGTCGGCCTCCCAGCGTTCGCGATCCCAAAGACTCAGCCATCGCCGCCAGACCTCGTTGTGATTCAGCCTACCACAAAAGCGGGTATGCCTAGTCTACTGGTGAGTTTTGATACCACGCACTACAATGGCGGTGCTGACGTGACGCAGTACCAGATCGAGTGGGACGCCATGGACCTCGAGGGCATCGAGGAGCGCGCGATGAGCGGCTCAGCTGCTGCCGCCGCACTCAGCAACGAAATACTGTACGCGCAGCAGACGACTCAGATGCTGCTGCTCTCTGCGGACGCATACGACGTCCGCGGTCATTTCAGGTTGTCGTTCATGGATATTGTGACCGCGCCTGCGCTGTCCTGGGACGTTGGGGCTGATGACTTGGCTGCGGCACTTGAGAAGCTCGACTCGGTGGGTAAAGTCCAGGTTCGAAGGCGCGCAGCGGGCAACGGCTTTGCCTGGTTTATCAGGTTTCTGACGCAGAAGGCCAACACAAACGGAGTAATCGGCGATGTGCCCCTGCTCAAGGTCTCCATAGACGATACGGAGCTATACAGTGCGTTCGGGACGTCAAAGATAGCGACTGCGGCTACAACAGCGCTGAAGGGGACAAACGCAAAGATGGAGGTCGTGACGGTCATACGAGGTCTCAACGGCTTTGAACAGCAGGTGGTGACGGTTTCCACCGACCTGGGGCTCCTCGGAGGAAGATTTCAGCTGGTGTACAACCAGATGAAGAGCAACTGGATTTCATTTAATGCCAGCGCCTCGACAGTCAAACAAGAGCTTTCCGTTCTTGGGAACAGTCAGAATGTGGATGACCTGGGGCGCATTGAGGTGTACAAGAAGGCTGGGACGACGTTCACTGGCTTCCAGTACACGGTTGTCTTCCTCACGCGGCTTGGCGCCAACAAGCCGCTGATCACATGCGATGGCACGGCGCTGACGAGCACAAGTGCGGGCTCAGCTTTGACGTGCCTGTCGTCCCGAGCCCGCGTCGGTTCTCGTCCGGTCATGGCCAGCAGTCTTTATGGGATTGCAACGGTCAACAAGAGCGACATTGTTGACACCAGCGGGGTTTTGGCTCAGTACTGGATCTCAGGCTTGCAGCCAAATGTCAAATACCACGTGCGCGTCGCGGCCTGGAATGGTGTGGGCAACGTCTTTGGCGACACACGGTTCTCAACACCGGCGATTGAGACTGTGCAGGTGAGCCCAGACCCACCGAAGGACCTTAGCGTGTCTGCACTGTCATCCACAGCAGCGATGGCAACATGGAATGCTCCGCTAAATACTGGCGGCTCACCTGTGGAGCGGTACATTGTGCAGTACGACACGCTACGAGGCGTGCCCGAGGAGCAAGCGATCAAGCTCACAAGTCAATTTAGCACGCTACAGGGCACAACTTTCGCGCTGCGCCTGAACGGAGTTGATACGCAACCGATCGCGTCGGATGTAACTGGTGATGCCCTACAGAGCACATTGCTGGCTGCGTGGGGTGCCAATGGGGTGTCCATCACTTCGGTGACGAGAAGGAACGTAGTCTTCGACGGCTACGGCTACGAGTGGCGCGTGCTCTTTAGTGACACGATGGGCGACGTGGCGTTAATGGCAGCGACTTTGGCACCGTCCCCAACATCTTCGTCGTCTTCGTTCGACTCGGACGCTGTGATTACCGTCGAAGAGCGAACGAAGGGCAGCCTCACGGCATTTTCAAGAGCTTCTTCGATCCAAACTGTGAATGTGACGCCCGTGAATGAGGTTCAAGAGATCTTCATCTCCGCTGGCTCGCGCGTGGACTTGGGTGGAACACTGTTCCTGAGCTTTTGCGGCGAGTCGACGCTCAGTATCGCTGTCACAGCTAGTGCAACAGACGTCAAGATGGCGCTTGAGGGGCTCTCGACCGTTGGCGAAGTGGCGGTGACCACGACCAGCGTGCTGGATCGCCAGTCACTCACTAGTCGTCAGCATTATGGAGTCAAGTGGCAGGTGACGTTTACGTCGTCAGTCGAGAACGTGCCCTTGATACTCGTGGGCACTGATGTGACCGCCACACCCCGCGCATTTGCAAGACTGGCGTGTGGCGGAACACTGACAGGCACCACGCCCTGTGTGAGAGTGAAAGAGGTGACACCAGGTGGAATTCCTCAGCAAGTGGCCATCCGCAGCCCTGATGGCGCATCGCCACCGCTGCTCAACAGTGCGACGAACTACTACTTCCGCTTCGGAGCTGTCAACCGCGCGCACTTGCAGAGTGACTTTGCGGCGTACCAGACGCCCTTCCAGCCTCAGAACCGGTCACCGTTCAAGCCACGCGACGTGGTGGTGTCACCGCTAACGACTACGAGCGTTGGTGTTTTGTGGAGAGTACCCAAGTACGACGGTGGACTGCCCATCACGCACTACAAGGTGCAGTGGGATAGGAGTCAGTCATTTGAGATGCAGAGCGTATTCGCTGGCTCCGACACTGTTGTCGCTCCTCCTGCTTCAGGAGACCCAAAGCAGCCGTTAAACTACGCGATCCTGGGCTTGGACCCAACAGCGCTCATGTTTGTTCGAGTGCTGGCCTACAACTCGCTCGGTTATGGCGAGCCTGGGCTCGCGAGTCCCGTGGCGACCAACTACCGTGTCTCCCGCATTGTCATCAAAAGCACAGCGATCGCCACTGTGATGACAGACGCGCAGACCTTCAAGCTTGCTCTTGGCAACTACCCGACGGTGCCCACGGCCTCGATCCCAGTGAACGCCGATGCGATCACGCTCGAGAACGCACTGAGTGCGCTCAAGTTTGTTGGCGTCGTCTCGGTATCGAGGAACGACCACTCACTGGGTCCAGTGGCCACGCCATTCGACACCAGCGGCGTGGACACACCCTTCTCATACCGCATGGAGTGGACTATCACATTCCTCACGACGTCTGTAGATGGCTTTGAGCCAAACACGCTGGGAAACCTACAGGCGACCCTGGATGCAGCGCCCACTGGTGTACTCACACAGGCCGACTTTACAGTCTATGAGGTCAGTGCCGGTCAGACGTTCGCCTCCAGCGTGGTCTCAGTTCTGCCTCAGGCCGTGCCGTCTACTGGTCCAACGAACGTCCAAGTGTCTGTCGTTGATGGTTCATCATTGGGTGTGAGTTGGCTGGCTCCAGTGGCCTCAACTGTGCGAAAGTACCTCGTGGAATGGAGTGACACAATGGACTTCGGCAAATCCACCCCTCACACTGGTGGTGCGTCATACGCCACTGCATCCGGCTTCGTTGAGGTGGTGCCCAGCACTGCAACGACATACACGATCCGCGGCCTCACCACGGGCACCGCCTACTACGTGCGTGTCTCAGCCTTTAACGGCGACCTCACAACCAAGGCGGGCTTAAACTACGGCTACGGCTGTCCTGTGTTGGCCACTGTGGTCGACAGCAAGGGCACACCGATCCTACCATCACGCGAGAGCATTGTCCCAATGGCCGTGGTACCGTACCAGCCGACAAGCGTGAGCATGCGCGTGAGCACATTGGACATCGCCAGTCAGCTTGAGGTCTGGTTCACTGAGCCGACGCTGAACGCGCTCGGGTTCGCTGCAGGCGACGGTGGCGCCAGTATCACCAACTACCGCATCACCTGGGACACGAACAGCGATTTCAAGAACGTACCAGTGTCCTACGACGTGCGCACGGTCACGGCCTGCAACGTGGCGCCCTGTGTCTTTCCTTTGGGTGCTGAGGTACAAAGTCTGTCGCTATCGCCGGCAGCCACGGGCTCCTTCCGAGTGTCTATGGGCGGGAACGCGTACACGACGCAGCTTTGTCCAGCATGCACACTTGTGTTTGGTACGAACTTCGCCTACATTGACTACACGGGCTCGACCTTCGATCTCAAGACCGTGCTGGGAACGAATGCGCTCTTTGTGGTCGACAAGGCAAATGCCGCCTGCGTGTTCCAGGTTGCAGCCACGGCAAACCCCGTTGCTAATCGCTTGTATGTCACTGCGAGTGCTGGTACAGCGTGTACGCTCGCGAATGGCATCTACTCAGTGCATTCACGTCCGACGACCGCCACCTGTGTGGCTCATACTGCAGCAGCAACAGACGTCCAGACGGCACTGAAGATATTGATGCAAGACGATGTCCAAGTGACACTGGATACGACGCTGGGCCGCAAGTTCCGCATCACGTTCACGGGGAAGACGCTCGCGAGTCCGCGAGTCAGTATCGACCAGCTCGTGATCTCAGCTACGGATGGCACTGCTGGTTGTACAACACTGGTGGGCAACGCCTGGACAGCCACAGAGCTCGAAAGCGGTGCTTTGCAACCTGGGACGCCATACTTTGTACGCGTCGCAGCGATCAACTCGGTTGGGATCAGCGAGCCAAAGTCTGCCACAGTAGTGTGCCACGACCCACCGTGTGCCAACCTACTGCGTCTCGCGCCTGCTGCTCCGCCACTTGCGCCATTGAACGTTGCTGTAGCGAACGACAAACTCGACCGCACCGCGCTCAAGGTGAAGTGGCAAGCGCCAGCTTCAATTGAAGGCGCGACCATCATGAAGTACCTGGTTGAGTACTCTGTCGATGCGTTTACACGAGTGAACTTGTGCGCCGGCTGTGCTGCCACTCTCAGCAAGACGAAGCTTACGCTCACGTCTAATGTTGTGCTCGCAGCAAATGAGTTGATCGCGCTGAGCTCCTTGACGCCCGAGTGCCTCGTGACAGTGCAGAGTGTCGATTCAGCCTGGAACATCGCTAGCATTATCTACAACTTGCTGCCAAACCACGGCTGTGATGACTTCACAGCCGGCATTGGAAACATTGACGCACTCCATGGCGTCGGCAGTGGGTACATCGCCGTTGCTCCTGGTGACGTGCAGTACTCGACAGCGGACCAACTGCCGCAGATCTGGTTTAAGACGACGCTGACGACTTTACAGCCCAACACAGCCTACTCTGTGCGCGTTCGTGCCCAGAACGCTGAGGGCGTGGGTCCAGGTACGATCGCGATTCCGATCTGCGAAGACGGGATTGAAGCCTGTACGGCCGTAACTGGCGGTGGATCGACGACCGTTGTCACGCGGCAGCTCCCGTCTGCGCCCATGCTCGTTGTCCCCACTCAACTGACGACCCAGGGTGTCAACACTGCGAACGCCTACGGATTCACAAAGAACTCGCTCTGGATTTCGTTCGCAGACCCGAATGCCTGGACGGGGCTCGAAGCTGTGGACTCGTACCGTATCGAGTGGGACACGCAGGCGGATTTCAAGTCTGCCGGCAAACAGTCGGCGTTCGTCCAGGCCACGGGTGCGCTCGCGACTGTGCCTTCAGTATGGACGAACCTGCAGATCTGCGTAAACTGCGTGACAAACTTGGACGCCACGGCCAACACGATCACAGTGACCAATCCGAACAACAACCTGGCCATCCGTGTCGACGACTACCTGACTGTAGACGCCGGTTTGTTGGTGGCTGGCGGTCAAGTGGACCCCGTGAATTGCCAGGTGGTCGTCACGGCTGTCACATCGGCGACGCTGGTCAATATCGCAACGGGCCACGGGTGTGCAACGTTCACGGGGAAGGCGCTGTCGCTGCACCGCCGCAATGCGCTCCAGTACCAGCTCACGGGACTTGCCATGGGCGTGCAGATCAATGTGCGCATCGCAGGACACAACTCGTTGGGCTACGGGACGGTCAGTGACAGCATTGCGCTAGTGCCAATCACCACGAGCGACCCGCCGCCGTCGCCTGACGTCGTCCTAAGTGCGTTTAGTGCCGAGGAGAACAGCGACATCGCCCCCGAGGTTCGTGTGAGTTCGTTGCGCGTGAGCTTCCTGCCTCCAAAGTACGTACTGCCGACAGATCTGAACGGCAATGGTGGCTCAGCGATCACAAAGTACCTGGTCGAATGGACCGATGGCGACTGGGCTGGGATGCAGAAGCATGTGCAAATGATCGCGACCTCGGCTTCGTCCGTGGGCAAGATATCCGGTGCTTTCCGACTTACGCTTGACACCACACTGTGCACTAACTGCCAGGTGAAAGGCGTCTATACAACGTCTGCGATTCCCTACGACGTCTCAGCTGTGGACCTGACAAATTTGCTACAGAATCTGCCGAACGTGGGCCAAGTGAGTGTGTCGTGCAGCCTCCCCACAGGTAAGAACGAGCTCACGTGGAAGGTCACGTTCCTGTCAGAACTCGACCTCGTACCAGACTTTACGGTCGCACAGAACCTGCTCACTGCCGGTAATGGCGTCGCGCGCATTCAGATCTCTTCGCTCGTGGCGAACGGCGGCCAGGTTGGCAGCCTCATGGGAAGCAAGTACTGCCCCACTAATACGCTCGTCAATGGTTTCGTGGTACCAGTGAGCGGTCCAGCTTCCTGTGGATTTGTGGTACCGACCGTTGAGATGGCACTGCCGTATCAACTCACGATCCTGGGACTCAAGCCAGGCACGATGTACTTTGTGCGCGTGTCGGCGATGAACGCGCTAGGCTATGGAATCCGCAGACTCAGTGCGCCTGCGTCCATGACTGTGCCCTTCGAACCGCCATCAGTGCCCACATCGTTGTTTAACGCCCTCGCCAGGCCAGTGCTCACTCTAGCAGGACCGACATCTTTGATTGTGTCTTACGGACCGCCGAGCTTCAGTGGTGGGACACCGATCACAGGGTACATTATCGAGTGGGACCCCAAACCAACATTTGACAGTGGCGTCAATGGTGATGCGCTCGGTCAAGCCGTGCTCGCTGGCGCAGCTGGAGCCAAGTATCGCATCGACGGTCTCACCAGTGCACAATGGACCTACGTGCGCGTCTACGCGATGAATGCTGAGATGGGCGCGGGACTACCCGTGAAGACCCAACCTGAGCGCGAGATGCCTAGGATGAAGCCCCTGCAACCTCGTGACGTCACGCTCTCGAACGGCCAAGTAGCGCCGCTCGGCTACTCGCTCAACGTCCAGTGGCGTGCGCCAACGGACCTTAAGGACGCGCTGGGAGCGATCACGTCTTACCGCGTTGAGTGGTACCAAAAGGCGCTCACTGATCCGTTCTTTGGCCTCCTGCACATTCAAGTGGTACAAACAACGGGGACGATCGCGGCTGGCAGCTTCACGCTGGGCTTTGGCGACGCAATGACGTCCACAGACTCACCACTGGCGTTTCGAGTACTCCCGGGCACGATCAGCGTCGTCCAGAACCAGAACTTTGTAACGACCTCGGTTGATCTCACTGGGCTTTTGGCTCGTGGCGACCTGATTTCGATCGAGGGTGTGAGTTACTTGGTCGCTGCCACTGGCGCCTT
This sequence comes from Globisporangium canariense, assembly GCA_023334305.1. Classification (NCBI taxonomy): domain Eukaryota; phylum Oomycota; class Peronosporomycetes; order Pythiales; family Pythiaceae; genus Globisporangium; species Globisporangium canariense. Next base: position 28,245 of record JAASGQ010000144.1, read on the forward strand.
CACCTCCACGCAGCTCCCACTGGCGGATGTGACCAGTTCCGATCAAAAGCTCACGGCGACGCTCGGCGACACGCGTATCGCGTACGCAGGGGTCACGAAGACCGCGATCCCGCTTAGGACGCCCTGGAAGAGTATCGACTTGAGCTATGACGTGACGCCCAGCGCCATGAAGGAGGCGCTCGAGATGCTGCCTACAGTGGGGGTTCTGCACGTTGAGCGCTCCCAGACGGGAGCTGTTGGTGATAACAACTTCAACTGGTACATCACATTCACGGCGCAAGTACCAGCGACGTCGGTGCTCCCCAAGCTCATCGTGAATGACAAGAACCTCGTCGGCACCAATTCTGACGCGAGTTCAACCATCACGCAAGCGGGCCAGGCGCCGGTGGCCTTCGGTGCCACTGTCATCTCTGCTTCCACTGGCGTGTACGCGTACAACATCACAAATCTGTTGAATGGTGTGCCGTACTTTGTACGCGTGGCTGCGATCAATGACATTGGCATGGGCGACTTCTTCGCCAGTTCTCCAGCGAGCTTAGCACCAACAAGAGTTCCACTGGCGCTCGCGAACGTGAAAACTCGCACGTTGAATGCCACGTCCATGGAATTCACGTACGACCAGATGGCGGTCTCCGGCGGCGAGGCCGTGGACAGCTACCGCATCGAGTACGACGCATCGTTCAGCTTCAACAGCGCCAAGAAGCAGAACCTCGTGCTCTCACAGAGCACAACGTACCACCGCGTGACGACAGCTGCCCACACTGGTCCGTTCACCGCTGGCAGCACGTTCTCACTCGCGACGATTGGTGGCTCGGGCTTCAAGGGCGACTTCACGCGCCAAGTGGGCGCCTACGTGAGTGCTGTGCAGCTTCAGGCTACGAACTTCCTCTTCAGGAGCAAACCCGACGCTACTCTGGGCTATGGGGATGCGGACTTGTCTCAAATCTTCTCACGGGGCGAGTTCGTGCATGTGCGCAACGAAGTAGCGCGCGTCTGTCTCGACTCGAACGTTAAGTACACGCTCCCAGGGATCACAACAAATGGGTTCAACCCAACGACCGGTGTCTTAACGATCACGACGCTCACTGGAGGCTTGCTGGACATTGTGTTGCCGAAGACGGTGCTCTCCATCGGCTATGCGATGGACTGCCGCGCCACGATCACCTCGGTCACCACGGTCGTGGGCGCGAGCAATCTTGTCTTAAGCCATACATGTGCGCTTAGTACACTGACAACAACCCTACTACCGATCAACGTGCACTGGGGACCGGCGGTGCTGCCGCTGTGCTCAGAGCAGAACCCGTGGCAGCTCATGGACGCCATGATAACGTTGCCTGCATTTGTGGGTCGTCTGGGGATGCTGACGGACCCGCTGCCGCTGTTCCAACTGGACACGTCCGCGGGTGTTGCGCTCAATCTGGTAACCAATGGCCTCGGCAGCGACTCGGTCTCTGTGCTGAACCCACTAACGATCAGCTGCGGCGACTTTATCCGCCTGGGCGACGTCACTAGCGGACCGATCCTGCGCGTGCGCGGCAAGTGCGATACGGTCACCAATACGTGCGACTGTGTGCGCGCGAGTGCGGCCTCGAGCATACAGCTGGGCAGTCTCTCGGACTTTACGACGCCCGTGAGTCTCTCGCTCGACTCGATGGCGTTCGCGACGCGCGAGATCCAGAGCATCAGGATCTCCACGAGTACAGGCAACCTGCTGCACGGTGTTGGAGGCTTCAGGATCAAGTTTGGTGACGAGATCAGCTCAAAATCGCTTCGGGGCGGCAATGGTGGTACGAATCTTAACGACGACATCGGCTGCTTGCTCTGGTCTTCTGGTCCTGTGACCGCCGACGCGACTCGAGATACTCTGGCACTTGAAGCGGAGCTCGAGTCATTTGACGGGATTGACGACGTCCGAGTGTACAGGACGTTCACAACGACGCCGACCGTGATGGTGTACATGATCGAGTTTCTTGGAGTGTCGGTGCGTGGGAAGCTGCCGTCGATCCAGGTCCTGGACTTTGGCATCAACGGCTGCAGCGCCTTTGATGGAACGCCGGCCGGGACGGTGCTTGACGTCCCGCTCGTCCGAAAGGAGCAGCTGGCGTACACGACGATCTACCAGGCGCCCACGACACAAGCCATCCCGTTTGACGCTACTGAAGAAGACGTCAAGGCCGCGCTTGAAGCACTCTCGAGTATTCCGAACGTGGACGTGACGCGCAGGGTGAACAAGTTTGGCTTTGATTGGAAAGTCACCTACGTGGCCTTCGACGGCGGTGTGGCCAGTTCAATGCCGCCTACGATTGTCGCGAACGGACTCAACCTGCTGGCGGTGCAGGACCCGAAGATCACAGTGACGCCGTTCAACCGACAGAGACTGGACACGACCATGTTTGCTGCTGGCGGCGGTAGTTCGATCTTCTCGCGCGTGGCGGCGCATAACACCAAGGGCTTTGGGGACGCGTCAATCCCAACCCCCGCGTCCATACAGCTAGCGAACCAACTGCCCAGTGGCGTGCTCCGGCCGCGTGTGGACGTGTTATCTAGCTCGGAGTTGCTCGTGCAGTGGGATTACCCTTGGAACGATGGCGGCGAGGATGTGACCGAGTTTAAGGTCGAATGGTGGAGCGCAACGGTGAACGGAGGCGCCAAGACATCGTTCACCTTCGACGCGTTGCAGTCACCGCCGGAGGTTGAGGACGTGAACACAATTAGCATCTCGGCGCCGACTGTGGGACCCAACACGTTCCTATCGGGGACCTTTCAGGTGGGCTTCGACGGCCAATGGACTTCCCAGCTGCCGTACGACCTCTCGGCCGTGCTCATGCAGTCCGCACTGAAAAACCTGAGCACGATTGAAGACATTACAGTGAACCGCATCCTGGACACCAAGGGCTACACGTGGATGGTCACGTTCGTGCAGCGCAAGTACAGAGGCAATCAGCACGCGCAGCACCTGTCGCTTTTGGACCGCTCGACGAGCCACAAACTCAGCGTGACCGGCGCCAACCTGTTGCTGTGCACAACCACACAACGCGACGTGTGTGTGCCCAGACTGGCCAACAGTATTGCGCCCAGCGTGTCGGTCGGCTCACTGCGAGAGATCCAGGGCCTGACGTGCACGGGTACTCCCAGTGCGACTACGGGCTTCAAGCTGAGCTACATGGGCGCCACGACGGCGCTGATCCGCTCGGACAGCTCGGCTGCGGACGTAAAGAAGGCGCTCGAGGACCTGTTGGTGGTCGGCGCCGTGAGCGTGAGCTTCCAGAACCTGCTGCAGACGACCGTGTGCGTGGCCGCAAACCCGTTGGCGCTGCTGATCACCTTTGACACGGAGCTGGGCGACGTGGCTCTGCTGACCAAGACCAGCGTGGACGGGACGCTGAGCGTTAGCATCGCGGAGATGCGCAAGGGTCGGTCGCAGATGAGTATCGGCCGACTGCCGTACTCGTACATGGTCTCGGGGCTCACGGCTGCGAACACATACAACGTGCGCGTGGCAGCGTACAACAGCCTGGGTTTTGGAGCTTTTACAATGGCCCAGCCGCTGAGGGGCATGATCCCGGCCCAGAGAGCCCCGAGTCCGCCGCAGTCACTCACGGTGCGCTCGCGACTGAGCTCTTCGACGCTGCTGGTGGTCTGGGAGGAGCCGCTGACCAGCGGCGGCTCTTTAGTGACATCGTACCGCGCCGAGTGGGACGCCAACCCATCGTTCACGAGCCAGTGTGGCGAGCGCTCCGAGGTACAGACGCTCGTACACCGGAGCTCAACAGCGCCCACACCCGGTGTAGACTCGTACAAGCTGCTGCTGGACTCAGCGGTCGTGGGCTGCATCGCCTGGGACGCCACGGATGCGTACCTGCAGAGCAAGCTCCAGCTGTTGGGCGGTGTGTATGCGAACGCGCTCGTCTCGCGTTACGGCGACGGCACGGCGCGCTGGGACTTTGGGTTCACCTACAAGGTGACATTCGTGGCTCCTGTGACAAGCGCCACGAGCGCGTTCCCGATACAGATCCCGCTGTTGGTCGCCGACAAGACGGACTCCACGTGCAACTCGTACCAGGGGGCTGTGAGTGTAGACCGTGAGCGCTTCGGGCCGGGGCTGGACGCCAAGAGAGGTCAGGGCAAGGTGGACCTGGCCAACAACGAGTGCCTCGCGTCACTCGAAGAGCCCATCGGCAAGCAGACGATCTCCGATACGACAGCCCAGGCGAATGCACTGCTGAGTCCTGCGATCCAATTGGCGCAGACGACCAAGGTGTCGACGGTGGCTCTCTTGGGGGCCAATGCGCCCGTGTTGTGCGCCTCGTGTGTGCAGAAGCTGACTGGGAACGTACTGACACTCACAGCGTCGCTGGTGGGGGTTCTGAACGCTGGAAACTACTTCATCGTCCAAGAAGTGTCGTCAGTTAGCTCACTTGTACCCAGGACCTGCGTCCTGAAGGCTTCAGCCGCAGCCACAGCTACTAGTGTTTTGATCGACACGAACGACGCGACGTTCCTTGGCGGCGGCTGCCAGTTGCCAGTGGCCTTCGACAGCCAGGCCTGGCAGCTCAAGAAGTTCAACCTACGCGCACATGTGATCAGTGACCTGACGCCCGGGAGGGACTACTCGGTGCGCGTCGTCGCGGTGAATGCACTGGGCGAGAGCGCCGCGGCCACCGTCTGACCCTAGTGAGATACTAGTTGTGTCTTTAGTTGTAGTACATGTAATAGAATCTTTGCTTCTAGTTCTCTTATCCTTCTGTTTAAATTCGTGCATGGTGGATGGTACATCGTTCCCTATAGCTTTGCGTGACGCTGGAGGAAACGTGTCGTCGCGGAATCTCGCGTGGGGTCAAGGAACGAGGCTTCTTGATGAAAACCCAGTCGTGAAACCTGGGCTTTCATGTTAACTAGACTCACCGACCGCTTGCGCTTGCTAAGCACGTCAACTTTCGGACTCAGCACCAGCTGATCACTTGTCCCGAGATGCCCAAACTTCTTCTCTCTCCTCCTTCCAAGGCTCTTCCTCATATCCACGAGCGTTCGATCCGCACGCGTCTTCGAGCTAAGCACGCTCAACTCTAAGCGAGGTGCCCTCGTTTCCTCAGCGCCTCGGTCAACTTGGTTTTCAACCTCCACTCGTTCAAAACGCACCTGCCCTTTCTTCATGTCGACGAAACCCACGTCTTGGCGCTTGAATTTGCTCAGCAACCGCATCGCCTTCTCGATCTCATCGTGGTTCTCGCGCAGTTTGCATAGAACCTGGCCCTTATCTGAGTCACCACCGACCTCCACAGCAGTGCCTCGAGCCAGCATCTTGCCCATGTCGACTGGCACCGGCACTCGCGCGAGCTTAAGACCGTGGTTCGGCTCGTAGACTACGTCCACAGGCGGCGGACAATAGAGTCGCTCGACGTCCTCACGTCCCTGCATCGTACGATAGTTGACATTTCCAATGTTCCCGCCTGGAAACTTGAGTTTCTTGAGGATGGAGAACTCGGAGGACAGGTCGAGCTGGTCGAGGTCACTGTCCAGCCGATTTCCATTCGAGGTGATGAACTCAGGTCGGTCCAACTGCTTCTCAAAGCGCACAAAGCGATGGCCAACGGCGCTTCTCTCGACGATTTCGAACTTTGGCTCAAGAACCGAGCGCGATTCATGTTCTTTCGCGACTTTCGTCGTCATCGGGAACCGTTTATCATCGTCGTTTCGCTTTCCAATGAGTGCTCGTTGAGCTCGAGGACGCAGTAGCGTGTCGATGTGGTCCAGGTCTAGATTCAGGTCGAGAGTGACATCGTGTGGGTCGTGCTTGGTTTTCTTGCCGAGAAGGAAGACGCCGTGCTTATCACGTAGGAGGTCGTCTCGACCGGTAGTCTTCGCGAATTGTACACCTCTACCTTTTCCACCGCCTTTGCCATTCGCTCGAGTTGCCCCAGCATGATCTGGAGTTTTACCACCAGAATCAGGGACATTGACTTTGATCCGGCCTTTCGGGACTCGCGCGCTGAACGAACAGATGGTCTTGAGTTTCTTGTGGCGGCACTGGACAACGTCTCGACCTAGTTGCTTGCTCATCGCATGCGCAGGCATGAACATAGTCGAGTCTTTCTTTAACGGACCAGGCGTGTGCTCGCCATCACTGACTGCGGGCAGCTTGGCTTTCATCGCTTTCACTCGAAGCAGCTCGCGCGCTTGTGCTCGCAGCCACTGCTGTGTTGTCCTGAACGAAGCTCTCTCTTTTTCCGTCTTCCACGCCTGGGGCTTCTTCTGAGAGCTCTTACTGGCATCACTTTCCTTTGGCGGCTTTGGGCGAGAAATCTCGTGCTGACGCCACTGTCTCACTCGTTGCCGAAGCTGAACCGGGTGACGACGATGCGCTTGCTTTCCGTCGTCCGACTGCCTGGCCATCGGCACGATCTTTGTCGTACCGATCCTTCTCTCAACACACGTGTGGCTCACATCGTAGAACCCTAGGCGCGTCCACCGCTGTCTCCCTGCCATGATTGAGCGAACCTTCAGCTTCTGCTCGCGCGTGCGGTAGTTGGGCTTTGTCGGAGACATGTACGCCACCAGCTTACAGCTCTTTGTGGTGGCAGCACTTGACTCGGCAACTGCAGGCAGCCTGGGTTGAGTGGCTTCAGCTTGGACGGGCTTGAGTGAGCAGCGACCCGATTTGCTGGGCCGGAAAGATGCTGTAATGACCCTGGGCTTTATGACAGTGTCGGCTCTCGCGACAGCGTACGCTCCGGGCCCTGGTGTCCCCAGCTTCCGCTTACCGAGTTGCTTCCATGGTAGCGCGCGAGGTGTGCGCCCCGAGTATGCGTCGAACGAGGCCATGAAGTGCGTCTGCTTGTTGACCACGCGCATTTTTGGGCTGTAGGCACCCGGACCGGGAGTGGCGGCAGTGGTTGCGCTATCCTCTGCTACATCACCAGAAGGGCACCGCTGGTCGCGCAACGCTAACTTGGCAGCCGACGACTTGCCCTTGTGCGGCATAGTATGATCGTCGCTGGCGTCGTCCTGAAGTAGCACGTCAATACCTCGCAGCACGCGCATCGCGCTCCGCTTGCGGTCGAGCGCCTCCACCGCTGTCGGCGATACGCCATCGAGCCTCATCTCTCGCCTCTGAGTGCGAGTTCGGCGTTCTCCTGGACAATTCGCCATGAAGAAAGGAAGACGGGAGCCCGTGCTGTCGGACGAACTATGTTTCTCGCAATTGCCTAAAGTGATAGACTTGTCGTGGCACAGTCCGTTCTCTATGCCAGTAACGAACGGGCCGAGAGCAACTCGAGGAAGAAACTTTAAATATCACAGCTCCCAACGCGTGACAGAGTAAGAGGCGGACAACTCCTCTAAAGTACCGGGTCAAGGGCTGGCTAAGCAACGAATTGATTGGTTCGACTGCATCCGTAGCTGCACTCGGTGATCTTCTGCTTCTTGGAAGGAGCTGCGTTGGCGCGTGCTGCCTGGCGACGTGAAAGGATGGCAGCGGCAATAACCCCCGGCGTTTCCTGGGTTTGTAATGAGTCGCTCCCCAAAGTGGAGCTTCCCAAAGCAACCATTTATACCAGCATTAGTCGATGTTCATTCTAGTCTCATGGTACCTCCGCGATGTTTTCGTGGGCACGTAGACAAGTTGCGCACAAGGAGAGCTGGCTGCAGTATGGTATACGAGGGGTGTAGTTGATCACCTTCAGCTCGAAATCGTAGTCGTACGGCTGTCGTCTGTACTTCTCCTGCCTTCCTCCACCAGAGACACGGCGCCGGCCAGTGAGTTTCGCCATTTTTGCTGACTGAATTGCGATAATGGCCAGAGTTTGGTCCTATTTTCGGCTCGTTGCCCTTGTTTCAATATGATGCGTCCTATTTTACAACTACGCAATTACGTGTGTGTGTTGAAACTACTCCAAATAAAGGGCGCCGCCTTTGACATGCATTTTAGGGTAATCTTGCCACTCGCGTTTTCCGTTCACACACAAGCAGCTCTCGTATCGATGAGAAGTATGGTGTGAGCCTTCGCATCCATGCACTGTCGTATCATGTACACCATGACACTGAGCCTGGTTTGTTTATGCGGATGGTCTTCTGTGCATGGGCGGCTGCGCTTCATTTATCCCAACAGAACCGCATCGTGAGCAGACACCTTCGCGGAAGCCGCACGTTTTCTTCGTCCGTGATCTTTGATCGAGGTACTTACAGAGTAGCGACTGCATCGCTGAATCAATGGGCACTGTGATACCGGTGTTGCTCGTGGAACTGCTACACTAATGCTTAACTGCGCGTATATGTGTATGTATATGTGCGAACAGCGATGAAGCGCCAGCAGCGCAACAACATCGCGGCTCGACTCGACAAAGCCGAGTTCAAGTACCTCCAGGACGAGGTCGCTTAGCGCTTGGTCAATTACCTCGAAGACGTCGACCGCGAGTTTCCGTTCGCGTTCAACTTGGGCTGCGGCAGCGTCCACATCTACAAGCAGCTGCGCGGCGAAGAAGGACTCGGCGGCGTGAAGGAGCTCATCCATAGCGACTCTGTTGATGCGTGGGTGCTTTTCCACACAGAATGTTTTTCGCTAGCTCGGCCTAGAACTAAGAGTGTCGCTATGCCACATACCCTCCCATTGCATAGAGAGGCTTCTGTTCCGTGATTTCAAGGGCGGCGTGAGCGAGGAGTCGAACAGCATGTGTACATTTATCTCCATTTCTGTAGAATTGTGTGTTGTGTGATTGAGCTTGTCATTTATGAATGGCTTGTGTATTGCTATCTGTTGTTATTGGAAATTGTTGATAGTGCGCACGAAGCGCCTGATCGCCGACGAAGAGTTTCTGCCGTTTCCACCTGGGGGCTTTGACTTGATCATGAGCCCACTGAGCCGCCACTGGGTGAACGACCTGCCCGGCACGTTCAAGGAGGTGCGTCGCAAGACTTCTATTCGTCTTCGTGGAGTGATAGTGGGATGAATATACATGTCCGCTGTATGTTGGACTTACATCATGCTGGCTTCGTGGTATATGTGTAGATTCTCGAGTCGTTGAAGCTTGACAGAGTTTTTGTGGGCGCTGTGCTCGGTGATGACTCGCTTCAGGGGCTGCGGTATATCGAATGCTAACACTGTTCAGAGGATAGTCGATCGCCACTGTAGCTACTCATGAATACGATTGCTCAAATGTTACAGGAGCGCATTCATCCCCGATGACCAAGAGCGTCAGGGCGGTATCTCGCCACACATCTCTCCGTTCATGAACGTCCCCGACGCCGGTCACATGCCCGTGAACTCGGATTTCTAGCTCTATATAGGCTCGCTATTGGGAGTTTGAAGTGAACACCGATTCCATCACAGTGGACTGACTGACTACCTGGACGTGGTCGTGCTCATGGAAGACCTCCAGGGCATGGACGAGAACAACGCCGTGCTCTCGTGCGGCTCATTGCTCGCGGCCGCGCCGATCTACCAGTCCATGTACACGAACACAGACGGCTCGGCTGAGCTAGAAAGAGCTCTCATACGAGACTTGTTCCACAAATTGTAAACGAGTAATTTGAGTACTTGTGACTTTCTTACCATCCCATCCCCCCATTAATCAGCTCGTGCGATTCGACGCGCAGCAGTACAGTGTCTTCCACAGCACTCGCAACCACCCTGAATCTCTCGGAGCGTTCGAAGTCGCACACAACGTTGCGGCCGTCCTCGCGTCGTGCAACTTCACTTCGACACAAGCTGAAGCAGCAATCACGCGGCTTGTTCCTCCTCAAACAGGTCGAAAAGCAAGATTCCCACGAAAGCAGGACCACCAGAATGTGCAAGTTGCACATTGTTATTAATATTAAATTTTACACATGGCTTAGAATAGAATTCAAGTACCGTGACATCGCCAGTGAGAGACAATACGATGACAAGCGTCACGAAGCAGAGCGAAACAAAGGGACTCTCACAAAGCCTCACATGCGGTCTAATAGCTTAGCACTCGCTCGAGTCCGTCAGCCGAATCTCGCGCTGCCCGGCTCTGCTCGCGAGAAGTGGGACCCTCAAGAATCTGTCTGCCTGGCACGACACAAAGTCTTTCTGGTGGTCATCCACCTACGAGACCCGATAAGCTCTTGTTCCGGCTGGTTCTCATTTTCTGACTTGCCTCGAACCTCGCAAGTCCACCACCCTCCAGTCTTCGTCGAAGATGCTCGGATCCAAGTCCCTCGCCACTGCTCTCCTCTTGCTGAGCGCGTCTGCCGTCCTGTCGGTGTCGGCCGCCGTCGACACAGCCGCGCCCGTGGCCTTCGCTGAGCAGCAGTCCTCGAGTCTGTTCCGCGCGAGCCCAACACCGGCGCCAACCACTTCAACGCTCGCGACGACCAACGCCAACAGTGTGGCCGAGATCGAGAAACTCGTGCTCGAGTACGCCATCGCCACCGAGAAGCTCAAGGAGCTCTCAGCCATCGGCACCGCCGGATCCAACACGCCTACACCAACAGCTACCGAGTCTCCAATCCAGCAGGGCCCAATTCAGCAGAACCCGGGCAAGCCAGCCAAGCGCTGCAGCATCGAGATCCCGAACGACCATTTGGTGAACGTGCGCTGCGACGCGGACCGCATCCGCTTCATCGGCCTGGGCGACTGGGGCGAGACCTCCGAGTCCCTTGGCGTGCTCGCCGTGCGCGACGGTGTGCTCAAGGACGCCAAGACGGGCAACTACGACTTCATTCTGGCCGTGGGCGACAACTTCTACGACAACGGCGTGCAGAACGTGACCGACAGTCAGTGGCAAACGACGTGGTTCAACCGCTTCCGCATCGGCTCGGAGCTCACGCTGCCCTGGATCTCCTTCCTGGGCAACCATGACCACTACGGCAAGATCGAGGCCGAGATCGAGTACGGCCTGAGCGGCCAGCCGGGTGCCAAGTACTGGATCATGCCGAGCAAGTACTACAGCATCGACGCCAAGGTGAAATCCGGCGAGAAGGTCAAGTTCGTGATCCCGGACACCATGACGCTCAACTGGACGAACGACGCGCCCTGGATCACGCAGGAGTTCAACGACCCCAAGGCCAAGTTTGTTATCGCCGCGGGCCATCACCACATCTACTCGGCCGGCGGCCGTGGCGACAACAAGGACGCGAGCGTTGTGGCCTTCAACAAACTCATCCAGTCCACGGCCAACGTCAAGGGTTACCTGGCGGGCCACGAGCACGACATGCAGTACATGCGGGCGGCCCAGAAGGACTACTTCATGTTTGGCGGCGGCGGCCGCAACGTCAAGGAAGGTGAGGTGCGCCCCGGCACAAGTGCCGACACGATCTTCTACGCCAAGAAATACGGCTACGCGCTCTTCGACATCGAGGTGGCGACCAAGATCATGACCGTCACGTATCACATCTTCAACAGCACGGGCCAGGAGATCGACGAGATTACATTCAAGCGCCGGTACTAAGCTGTCATTAGTGATGATGACGAGCTGAGCTAAGGATGGCAAGCTCGTGGATGTATTTTTTGAGAGTTCAATGGACGCTAGTGGCGATTGCCGAGCCTATAGAGCTGAAAGCGCTCTAAGGTTGTAAGGAGTGTGAGGCCAACATCGCGGCAACAATATTGCGATGCCAATGCTACGAAAACCTGATATGAGTGGGCGAATATACCGGTCTTTTGAGACCATGCTTGACTCTCATACTCGTTCTCGTA
>JAASGQ010000145.1:0-39838 GCA_023334305.1 Globisporangium canariense
CGCGCGTTGGGCAAACTGCTGAACCACTGCACGAATGAACGCGTTCAGGCCGTCGACGACGAGGACGAGGGCTTCAAGAAGGGCAAGACGCTGCAGTAGGTTATCTTCTAGCTCTGCCGTATGCCAGTGTCAGAGGAGCCAGTGTGTAATTCCGGGCAGGTTCTCTGCGAGGCGGTCCCATCGCTGCTTCGAAGGAGCAGAGCAAGTATGGCTGTCGGCTGATTGACTTTCATAGGTTGGATTCACCCTATTCATTTCAATATACAATACCGTGAAGAGCCCCCGTCCAGCCATTTGGCAGTTCCAGATTCGTGACCAGCACTCACAGCCTCAACAGAGGGAAGAGCTCCATTGGCCAAATTGCTGAGCACACGTTCGTGCGGCTGAGAATGCTTCACCAATGAGCAAACTGCTCAAGACCTTCTTCATGAGCTGAATCGTGTTGTGTTACTGGCTCGTGGCTCACTCTCTCTCGCTCTCTAAAATCAAAACCCTATGCTCTTGCACCTTCTGTCTCTAGTTGGAGAACTGCTTGGCAGCGAAACCCCGCTCCTCGAACTCCTTCATGTTGCCTTCCTTGCCGATCACAACCGTGTTCGCACTCTCCACGGCTGACGAGCTGCTCGCAAAGTACTTTTGCGCCACGTCCACGAGTTTTTGGCGGTTCAGCTCCAAGTACTGCTCGCGACGTTTCTGGCGCATCTCGTTCGTGATGCCGCGCAGGAACGTCATGCGACCCGTCGACGACGGCGTCTTGGGCGCGTCGATGCTCGAGAAGATCGAGAGCAGCGCCTCCTGCACGTCGCGGTCGCCGAAGGAGCCGTCGACGGCCCACTTGAGCGCGTTCTCGTACGCCGTGAGCGTCTTCCACGTGTTTGGATCGTAGTGTGAGCTCAGCGAAAAGTAGCCCTCGCCCTGCGAGACGCCCGAGCCGTAGGCGCCGCCCTGCTCACGCACCTGCTGGTGCAGGTAGCACGACGACATCATCTGCGCCAGCACGGTCAGCGGCACGTGGTCCTCGTGCGCGAACGACACGGACGGCAGCGTCTTGACGTTGAAGTTGACCGAGATCGGGAAGCCAAAGTAGCTCTTGGCCGACGACAGCTCCGGGACGGCAAAGTCGCTGCTCAGGTTGCTACGCGGCGTGACACGGTCCGTGTTGGCCTCCAGTGGGGTCAGCAAGTGCTTGTCCAACGCAGTGGCGACCTGTGCGCGCAGCTTGTCCTCAGTCACGACCGAGAGCCGCAGGTTCTCCGGTGCGAACGCGATCTGCGCGATTTCCTGGAGGATCACCGCGAGCTCACGGAGCTCGTCGTCGGAGCACTGCGACCACTTCTGGAGCTGTTCGATCTGCGTGAGCCCACCGTACATCTCGTGGTACACGCCCGCGTGCGTGAGCCCAATGCGCGAGCGCGTGCTCGCGAGCGATGCGCCCGAACTCGAGATTGAGTTGCTCGCGTTCGCCGCGCTCATCTGAATGAGAATGCGCAGCTGGTTGAGGTTCTCTGGCTGCAAGAACTGCGTGTCTGTTATGAGGCTGTGCATGATCTGCAGCGTCTCGTCGATCTTGTGAGGCAGACACATGGAGCCGAGCAGGATTGCCTGCTTGCTCTCGCTCTGAGCGTCAAAGAGAGACGGGTTCGCGATCGCAGAGCACGAGATGCCGCCGCTGCAGTTCTGAATCACGGTTGGGAGTACATCGTACTGGAGCTTCGAGGTACCGAGCGAGCCAAAGACCGTGGTAAAGAGCGGCAGGTACATCTGGTACTCGAGTGGCAGAGTGTTCGTGATGTCGAACATCAGACGCAGGTACGAGATCTCGTTCGTCGTCGGCACTTGGACAAACTCGACCGTAGCGTTGCGTTTGCCAATCGGCTGGACGTCCGCAAAGTCAAAGTTGCGCTCCTCCTTGGACGGGATGTCGGCGAGCGTAAGCGTGGGCAGGCACTCGACGGGCTGCGGCTTGGACTGGTGCTTTTCGAGTTCCTTGGCGATGTACGCGATGCGATCCAGATCGGCATTGCTCTTCTCGCTCAACAGCGCCGCGAGGTCCTGGCGCTCGCGGTTCTCCATGTCCTCCACGTACGACTCCTTGGGCTTCATCAGCAAGTGCACTTCCTTCGTTTCGTCGCTCATGATGTACTTTTCCACGTAGCTCTCGAGGAAGCGCGGGTTGCGCTTCATCTCCTCGTCGAGCTTGGTCAGGATCGGATTAAGCTGCAGGTTCTCGATGAGGTCTCCACGGTGCGTCCACACGGAGCTCGAGCCGTGCATGAGCGTCAGGCCAAAGTTGCCCACGATGTGCTTGAGACTGAGCTCCAGCTGGTGCAGCAGGCCCTCGACGCGCTCCTTCTCGAATCCGTTCTCCAGCACTGAGGCGTACGCTTTCTGCACGGCCTCCTGGATCTGTGGGATGCTTGCCTCGCCCTCAATGCCTTCGACACCGACGCCAAAGGTGCAGTAGTACGTCGACGTGTCAAAGCCCGTGCCGATCGAGAAGTCCTGGGCCAAGTTCGAGTCGATCAGTGCCTTGTAGAGCGGCGACGAGGGGCCGTTGGTGAGCAAATAGCCCACGATGCGCATCACAAACGTGTCGAACGGGTCTGTCGCGTCGATGTCGACGAACTTGCTCATGCAGAACTTGGTGTTCGGGTCCACCTCGCCCGCCTGGGTCATGTTGCTCGCCGGTCCCTCCACCACCTGGAGCTTCACTGCTGAATCACTGGAATCACCGCCAGTCTTTGGCTTGAAAATGTCGAATGGCTTGGCGTCCACGCGCGTTGCGGCTGAGTCCTCGCGGAACTCGAACTTGCGCAGGATTTCCTCGTCCAGGTACTGCAGGTGGTCCGTGAGCGGCAGGTCGCCGTACGAGTAGAAGCAGCAGTTGCTCGGATGATAGTGCTTGGCGTGGAACGCGCGCAGCTCCTCGTACGTGAGCTCCGGGATGTGACGCGGGTCTCCGCCGCTCACGTGGCCGTAGATCGTTCCCTCGAGCAGCTTCTGCTGGAGCTTGGTGCCGAAGATATTGTTACTGTCCGACATCACGCCCTTCATCTCGTTGAAGACCACGCCTTTGTACACGAGCTCGCTCTCTCCCTGCGTTTCGTCACTATCAGCAGCATCGGCGATTTCCAAGCGATGGCCTTCCTGGAGAAAGTCGTACTTGTGCAAATTCGGGAAGAAGACCGCGTCCAGGTAGACGCTCAGGAGGTTCTTCCAGTCCTTCTCGTTCGTGGTCGAGAACGGGTACATCGTGTGGTCGTAGCCCGTGAGCGCGTTCATGTACGTGTTGAGGCTGCGCTTGATCATGTTGAAGAACGGGTCGCGCACAGGGAACTTTTGCGAGCCACAGAGCACCGTGTGCTCCAAAATGTGCGGCACGCCGTTCGAAGAGCTCGGTGGCGTGCGGAACATCACGGCGAACACGTTGTTCGCGTCCTGCGCGTCGATGTGCAGGTACGAAGCGCGCGTGGCCACGTGCTCGAGCTCCAGCGCCTCGATGTTGTACTCGGGCACGCTCGCCACACGCTTGAGCTCAAAGTTGTGGTACACTTGACCCACGCGCAGCGCGCTGCTGCCGGCGCCGCGGGTGAGTTGAGGGGAAGCAGCAGCTGCGGCATTGGACAGCAGTCGACGTGGCGCAGTGGCAGTAGCTACGCTGGCAACAGCGCGCCGCGCGTGCACCGAGAGTCCGCGACGCAGCATGTTCAGTAGTGCTCCTCTAACTTGCTTGCTTGATTGCGTTGATGAGAATGGCTCGCTTGAAAAGCAAAGCGCTTGCGTACTATACTACTTCTGTCATGTACGACATAGTAAGCGGCTCATGTTGGATATAACAAATAGAATTCTATATCTTCTTGACAAAATAATACGCTTTCTCTATCACAATAGCCTGTATATATTGATCCAGTTCCCGAAACGAGTACGGGGTGGGCGACATCGTAAAAGAAACACTTGGCCTCAGTATGCCATCGGATGGGCCAACTTCGTTTGTATCAGAAAGCAGTCGCAGTTTCCGAATCGGCGAAATTGAGTCATTCCAGCGTACAGAAGTTGCCTCGGTTTGCCGATGAGCTCATGTGTCACTCTCAAAGTCGTGAGCGCGTTGATGGAGCGTGAGCGCGGCAGCGACGGCGCGAACGACGAAGTCGCGATGGCTGTGAAGCCCCTGCGCAAGCTGCAGCACGTGCTGGCTATCGATCAATCACTTAGTTCAATCACTTTCTCTTCGGTATCTTTCAAGCGATAAGTCAAACGAGAGGATTCCAGTCAGATTCGAAGCGACACAACATACACAAAGTCTCAAGAGCGAGGCAGCAAGCACCGACTTCTTCCACACGAGACGCGATGCGCAGGAGGACACACAGATCACTCTCCGGAGCCGTGTGAGCGCAACGGTGCACGAGCCTCTTCCAACAGCGCACGAGAAAGGAAGATACCGTGGCCATCACGCTTGGACGATGCAATAGGACCCCGTGTGCGGCTCGGATGTGAGAGCGTACGGCAATCTATGTGAGCTGCTGCATCATGCGCGCTGCGAGGCGCCACAGCTGGCGGTTCGAAGCAAAGGCTAGTGCTGAGAGCTCAAAGGCATGTATTGAACTGGACGTGGTTGGTCAGCAGCCATTCCAAGAGGCGGAAGCTCTATGTATGTGCGCCTTCACTATGTGAGTCACATTATTCGTTTCGACGTCTCTTCGTCCTCTATTTCTATCGCCAGCATCCCATCAATAGACTGAATCTGAAAAGCTCTTCTCAGCAGCAGTGCACGAGCCGCGCAAGGCTTTCTCCATACACACTGCAGCCATGAAGACCCGCAGCTCACTACATCACCTAGCACCGTGGCTCCTACTCGCACTTGCACTCTTCACCACCACTTCCTCCTCACAAGCTGTGCACTTCGCTTCTCTGATCCCACAGTGCACTGCCACGTGCGATCCGCCCAAGCGCTGCTCCTTCGTCTCGGGCAAGCTCGTCTGTCGTGACGGCTGCTGGGAGAACCGCTGTGCGCCGACCCAGCGGTGCGTTCGCGATCAGCAGTGTACGGATCCTAACGCAGGGTGCACTCGAGCCATCCGCTGCGTGGACACAAGAGATGGCAACGGAGCGTGGCTCCAGCAGACATCGTCCCGCCATCGACAGTGCTCCAAGGGTGACGACGCAGCCTGCGGCGCGTTCCAGCGGTGCATGCCCACGTTCCCAGGCTACATGTGCGCGGACATCTGCGACCCGAAGCGGTGTCCTGAGGGCTTTTCCTGCCAGCTCGAGCCCTCAGCAGACTGCACAGCAGAGCCTTGTCTGCCAGTCGCAGTGTGCATCAGCCCAGATGATAGGATAGTACGGTAATGATCATGCAATAGTTGTGGTAGAGAAATACAACCGAATGCAGTTCCACACGTCTGATCGATGGACTGGTTGAGCATCAGCTGAGTTCTCGTGTGATCTAATGAGATGCAGTCGTTGGAACTCAAGTTCAGATGGCACACAGGCGACTGGCTATCGCGATCTGAACAACAGTCCCCAAACTCATGGGCGAAGGATAATTATATCTCCAGACACAGCAAGCTGCTCGAAGGCGACACAAACGCGCAGCTAGCTCATCGAGAAGCCCTTTAGAGAGCATTCTCCTATCCGCTGTGGTGTCGCAGTCGCTCTCCGGAACGAAGATGCTGATGCGGGCACGGCTTTGTAGCCTCATGCTTCTGATGGTGCTGATCGCTCTACTGAACAGCTCGTCCGGTGCTGATCCAGTCCGGACAGCTAGTAGCTCATCGGCTCTAGCGAGGTGCAGTTCGTCATGCGCTGCACCCAAGCGTTGCTTGCTCATAGCAGGACGAGTAACTTGCCAGGACAGCTGCTACGCCGATCGCTGCTCCCGAAATGAGCAATGCGTGCAGCGCCAATGCGACACACCGAATTCCCAGCGGCCCTGCGATCCTCGCGTGTTCTGCTTCGCTGTGACCTCCAGCTCAAGCGCAACCGCGACAATTTCGCCGCTCCTTACTGTAGTGTCCGACTCGGCTGGCTTTCCGACTGTGCTCTTCGGATCGACGCTGGATATACCTGACGCCACGCCAGCGACCCAAGTACCAGTCTGGAACCAGGCCGCATCAGTCATCGGACAGTCTGTTCCTGCAGCCAGCCAGCCACCGCCAGCCTCAGACAAGCCACAGCCCAGCACTGAGCGCCGCTGCGGACCCAGCAGTAACACCAGCAGCGTCACGTGCGATGAGTTCCAGGCGTGCGTCCAGGACGGCCGCGCCGCCAGCAACCGCGTGTGCATGGATCTGTGTGTCCCGCAGCGCTGTCACGCCAACCAGGTCTGCCGCATGCGCACACTCGCGCTCTGTGCCGGCAAGCGGACCTGTCGGAAGGTCGCGACTTGTAAGTGAAGGATCGAATGGCAAGTCACCGCAGCAATAGACATTTACAGGGCGCTACTGTCGCTTCAAGGCTCAGTAGTGGACAGAAAAATGTAGCCATATAATAATGTAGCCATCTTGATATCACATTGTAGCCAACTGTCTACAGCAGGGGGTGTCACTGCCAAAGGTTTTGCTTGAGCTTGGTTGAAGTGGTGGCGGCTGCATGAACGAACAAAACCAAAGCGCACGTCAACCTCCGGAAGAACGGCTAAAGGAGAAAGTCAGAGGCGCACTCCCGTTGCTTCAGCCTGCCATTCCCCCCATCTCCCCACTAACAAGCATCCGCACATAAGCCCTCGTCACGCAAGCCACAAGCCAGCGTCAGGCGACTCTCGCCCAAGATGAAGCTGCGAGCCGTCGGCTCACTCTTCTTCCTCGTCGCTATGGGCATCGCGAGTCAGAAAACGGACCCGGCTGATGGTGCCCTGGTCTGTCCAGAATGCGAGCTCAACGGAATTCCGGTCTGCGGCACAGACGGCATGACGTACAGCAGCGAGTTCGGCGTCGTGGCCAAGAACTGCTCCGCACCAGTGCTCGCGATCGCGATTGCGGTCCAATACACGGGCGCGTGCAAGTGCACCATGGTCTGCCCGACGGGGGTCAACGGACCAGTATGAACCTTTGACGGCGTCATGTACACGCAGAACACGAGCCCGTGCAAGCTCGGCCTGGCGAGCTGCCTCAACGCCGACGCAGGTGAGGGTGCGCTCGCGCAGAAGGCGTTGAAGGAGGAACAAAAATGTAGCCATCCAACTATTTTGTAGCCATCCTTTTCACCAAACGCGCTGCTGCGAGACGGAGGCCGCACGCAGCTTGTCCTAGCTTTATTGAATGGCGGTCGCTCGCTCGCAGTACGCGGAGTATCGCTATTCCTCTTGGCTGATTGGATTGACAGAGGTTTCACATGCTTGACTTGAGCTGGTCGTAAGTTTCGGGCAGCCTACTCGAATCCCTGTAAATATAATATCTATCAGTGACTACGCATTCTGCAATTGGTGAGATACAAGTAAATACCTTTGCAACGTAATATCTCGCTGAGTTGGACACGATTAAAAGTCTCTTGTGTGACTGCGAAACCAGCCTGAGCCCAGATTCAAAGCCGAAGAAACGGAAACCAGCGCCCCTTGCGCTCTCTCATCGCTTCTCATTCCTTCATTTCGCCGCTGGTCACCACCCGACACCCAACACCAGTGCTGGAGCCTCTCGCTCTCACAAGCCCCAGCTTCGCTCGCCCCAAGGATGAACCCGCAAGCTGCCGCCTCGTTCTTCCTGCTTCTCGCCGCGAGCCTCGATAGTGCAATGGCCAACCCGCAGATCGAGTGTGCCCTGGGCTGTCCCATGGACTTTAACCCCGTGTGCAGCTTCGACGGCACCATGTACATGCGGCATCCGAACGCGTGCAAACTTGGCATTGAGAGCTGTAACTTGGTGAACAGCGGCAAGGCGGCGCTCGTGCAGAAAGCGTGCCCCACGGGTCAGGAGCTCTGCGGTGGGAAGTACTTCTGCGACCAGTCGCAAGCCTGCACTTTGGACCGAGTCCGCAACGTCTACTACTGCGCCGTCATGTGCGACCCCAAGGCAAACAACTGCAAGGGTAAAAAGGTGTGCATCATGCAGGAGGCCACGACGTGCCTCGTGGCCCCGTGCCCGACCACGGTGACGTGCGTGCCGCGCCTGGAAAACTAAGACCCCCTCCCCCCCAGAAGGAATGAGAGTGCCGTGGTAGTACAAACTTGCGCTAGGCACACACGATTGCATGAATACCGTACGTATAATACACGAAGTGATGACATTTACTGTTGTGTTGGTGGTTGTGTTTGGGCTTTGGCCCACGCATGTTATGTTGGAAGGGAGAGGTGGAGCCAACGCACCAGCTAATCGTGCTGTTGGCCGTGTTCGATGGTCGCATTTGGATGTTGGTTTCGTTACTTCCAGAGCAGATTGGAAACCTGTAGCCATGCAACCATTCTGTTGCCAATGTGCTGCGAGACGGAGGCCTCATGCAACAGTGGATGGTTGAGTAGAACTGTCGCGGCAGCCAGTCTTTCTTATTCGTCGTTGGTTTCGTATGGCGAACCAACGTCCTTTGAACACACGCGCCCCTCCCTCTCTTCCTCTCATTTCGCCATTTCGCCACTGCAGTAGTTTTCGCCTGACACCAGCACTCGAGCCTCTCTCTTACATCTAGTCTCACCCAAATGAAGCTGCAAGCCGTCATCACCTTGGTCTTCCTGCTACGAGCCTCGGGGGGGGGGGACGTCAAGTACCCCGGCCAAGTGAGCCCTGGGCTACACCGAGGACTTCAATCCGGTTTGCAACTTTGACGGCGTCATGCACACGCGGTTCTTAAACCCGTACAAGCTGGGCATTGCGAGCTGCCACCGCATCAACGCCGACCTGGAGCCGCTCGTGCAGGCGCCGTGCCCACGCAAATGTGCACCGACAAGCTCTATTGCGGCCAGTCCGAGGCGTGCGTGTGCGATGAAACCCGTGGTCTCTCCTTCTGCGCGGCCATGTGCACTTCGCCAGAGGGTAAGTATACGGCGTGCACCTAGTCGTATACTATTACGGCGTCATGTGCACGGCACTAACACCGTCGCCGTCAGATGCCAAGGCGTGCGCGAATTAAGAGATATGCATTGAGCAGGAGATCACGACGTGCAAGAAGCGTCCGTGCCTCACGAAAGAGACGTACGTGCCACGCATCACGAACCCCTGGATGGACATGGCTTCTAAAGTACAGCTGCGTAGAATGAACGATAATATATTTGATACTGACATGGACTTTCACTGGTGTCCGCTGTGTTTATAGTTGGTGTAGTCAGCTCTTTCGTGGATCTCATCTGATCCCAGTCGTTTCCATGCGAGGCGCTCCTTCACGGCTCGTGGTGTATGCGATATATCACGAGCGATTCGAGCGAAATGAACCGAGTCCAAGGCGTCATGGCTCCATGACTCCATGGCCGCGCTAGTCAAGGAGCAGTCGCGAGATTCAGTCGCGAATAGATTTAGAAAAGTACCCTTGAATTCTTGACACATATTGAACGAGCGGTTTCCGTTCGTCCGCAGCAGTCGCAGCTCGTTCGCAGAGACTTCTCTCAAAGTCGCTTAGAGCACGGAACAGAGCTCACGAGCCTGGTCGCCATTGCAAGATTCTCACGACGCTGCGAAAACCAAGGGTCGAACAAACGTAGCCATCATGCGAGTATCAGCATTGCCTCGGGGCATCACGTTCGTCGCCGTTGCCTTGGCTTGGGCCCTCGCCTCCGTGTCGGCAGACGCTACGCTCCGCACGACGCGTCCAGACACGAACAGCCACGCACCGTCCAAGTGCGACATAACGTGCAACGCTGGCGGCGCGCCGCTGTGCGGCACGGACGGCGAGACGTACGCCAACTACTGTCGTTACACCATCGCGTCCTGCAAGAATGCGTCACTCGCGATCGCATACACAGCCGCCTGCGTGAAAGATAACCAAGGCAACGGGGGCGATGACGGTGACAACGGAGGCGATGGTGGCGGTGGCGATGACGGAGCCCCTCCCACTTCCAAGCCCACGAGGAAGCCAACAACAAAGGCGCCAACAAGCAAGGCTCAGCAGCAGGGCCAGGAGCCAGTGGCCTTCACGCTTCCGATCGTCACCAACAACAAAGTACAAGACAAAGAGCCTCAGAAAGATGCCCAGACTCCGGACTACTGCGCAGTCAAATGTATCTCGACAGAGGACTTCGTGTGCGGTAGCGACGGCCAGACATACACGAACGAGTGCCTGCTGCTCGCGGCCAAGTGCACGAACGCCAAGCTCAACGTCGCGTCCAAGGGCCAGTGCCTCGCGGACAAGTGCACCATGTTCTGTACGCGCGAGTACGAGCCTCTGTGTGGCTCGGATGGCGTCACATACGGCAACGCATGCACTTTTGCCGAGGCCAACTGCCTCGCTGATGGAAAGCTCAAGGTGGTGACTGAAAGCGAGTGTCCGACGCCAAAACCCAAGCCTCAAGGCGGTGACAAGAAGGCGGGCAAGTGCGGTGATGGTGTGCAGTGCGATGCTATGGAGGTCTGCATCGACGACAAGACCCACGGCCGACAGTTCTGCGCCGAGCTCTGCGGAGATAACGAAAAGGAGGAGAAGGACTCAAAGGAGAAGCGCTGCGAGAAGCACGAGCTCTGCGTGCTCCAGCAGGTCGCGTGCCTCGTGGCGCCCTGCCCCAAGCTGCCAGGCTGCATCCAGGTGTGAGTGCCTCGAAAGCGTGTGCTGCGCTGAGTGGGTGAGTAGCGACGGCAGCTCTGCAGACAGCGTGTCTGAGCAATAACGCTAACAACAGCGGTTGTACTTCATTTCGATAGCGAGTATCAATGCTAAGCATGATCGGAACCTCCTGGTGAGCTTGCCATGGTTACGAACTATATAAATGAATAAGTTGCAATGGATTCAGCTCCGTCTCCAAAGTACATTCCATAATTAAGCACACTATACACATTAATTTGTAACATGCAAGTTGAAGTACAAAGGTTGGTCTTTTTCTTCACTTGTTACGCAAAAGACTTGAGCTGCTCTTCTTCTCTCTTTGATCCTGGCTTGGGGCCAATAGCCTACAGCCAAACAATTGTCGGCCTTGCCTCATCCTCATACACGCCCGCCCTTGCAGATTTCGACCGTGGCATCCTCGAGCGTCGCGTCGCGGCAGTAGGCGCTCGCATAGACGCACTTATTGTCGTAGATGTGGCCGTCTCTCGAGCACACGGGCGAGTCGAACATGGGGCAGATGTAAGCGCACGGGTCGTAGCCTTCCTCGTCAGGCTTGAGTGCCAATTCGTACGTCGTGGCGTTTGGATCGGGCGGCGCCAACTCGATAATCACCACTTCGCCAGCACAGTCTCCGGGGCTCACCTCCGTGAGTGTAGGGTCCATGCACTTGGCGACCGAGAGCTCGCAGCGGTTGTTGTACGTCTTGCCATCCGAGGCGCACACGGGGTCGTAACGTGTCATGCACATGATTTCGCAGCGCGTGGTGGTGTCACTGTCGTCATCACCTGAGCCACTTGAGCTGCTGGATGAGTCCACCTCGGTGGTGATGAGCCACTCGGTGTTGTCGAGGATTGTGCCGTCCACGTCGTCAAAGTCGTGGTCGGGCGATCTGGTCGGGGCCCCCGTGGGTGCCGCCGTGGGGAGTGAGTCATCGGTGGACAGTGGTGAGCCATCGTCGACGATGATGACAATGATCTGCGAGTCGTTGCTGTCGTCTTCGCCCCCACTGGAGGACGAGTCGCTGCTGTCGTCGCCCCCACTGGAGGACGAGCCACTAGATAATTCTCCAGTCTCGTTCTTCTCTTCATCGTCGTGGTGTGTGGACGGCGTGACTGAGGGCGCGACTGAGGGTGTGGCGACCGGCGTGACTGATGGTGTGACGGGCGGCGTGAGGATGCCGTCAAAGTTTGGGTCGTCCATGTCGAGCGTGCCGAAGAACGCGCAGACCTCAGGCTTCGCTGGCACAGGTTGGATCTTTTTTGGGTGCAGGCAGCTCATGTACTGGAGCATACAGAGGCTCGGCTGCGGGTTGCCATCGCTACCGCACACGGGCGTCAACTTGGACGTCTCGGTCATGACTGGGCAGTTGAACGGACACTTGGGGGCTGCAGCGGGGACATCGCTGCCGTCAGCGGCATCAGCAGCGCCCACGCCAAGCACGAGCAGCGAGATTGCAAGTAGCCCGAAGCTTCCTGGGGTCTTCATCACGGGGGCTTACGGTCTCAGGCTCAATGGAGGTCAGGCTAGCTGACTTGCTGGCTGTCTTGTTGGTTTTCTGCTAGGCGAGCTTTGAACTGGGGCTCAAGATTTGTGGGATTGCTTCCATACACATTGGCAGACGGGGCTCCAGGTGGCCAGCCAGTCGCCTTTGTGAAGTGCCATGAGGAAACTGCTCGCTAGCTATGTGGCACAAACCCTCGCGTCGTTTGGCGGCTCTCCACGTTGCAGGAACGCAGGCAAGGGCTGTTACTGCACTGTCGGTTTCGTGGCTGTAGGTAATCATCAAGGAGAAAGGTGAACTCGGAGGCGAATGGTCTCGTATGCAAAGTGTATGTAAGTAAACTGTTTAGCTGGCTGAGAGAGAAGTCTGGCTCGCTCCGCCCACACGATACCTTAGTGCCTTAGCAATCTTCGCTCTTACAAGTCTCTCTTCTTGGAGCACGAGCCCTCGGCGACGACGTGGAGCGTCGCGTCGCGGGTCGCGCAGGCCTTCATGTCTAGGTGGCACTTGTTGCTGTACGTGTGCGCGTCCGAGCCGCACACGGGCGCGAACTCGGCGGTGCAGGCGATGAGGTTCTTGCATTCTTCCACCGTGAGGAGACCCGAGACGACTTGGACTACCGCGGGTGCGACGACGACGACGAGAAAGCTCAGCTGGAAGGTCTTCATGACTGCTGGCTGCTGTTGAGATTGACTGAGTGGGGAAGTTGGCTGGCTAGCTGCTTGTTGAGTGAGTGGCTTGGACTTGAGGCGGCGTTTTCGGGAATGGACGAGAGATTTCCTTGCTTTGCGCTATAATTACGAATAAGCCCTTTCTTTCAAGCTCCTTCTCGAGTGCACGCGACACACCGTCCGTTGTTTTGGAAGGTGTGGGCGTAGTTGAAGGTGAGACCATTCTTCTTGCGAAGCTTTGCAAAAGCGACCAGAACCAAGATGGATACATCTACCATACAGCAATGACTGACTGGATGGCTGGAGCTCTTTCACGTGGACTTGGCCGGCATGGCCACACGGATGCTCTTGCCCTGGAAGTGGTAGCCGTACATGCGCAGCGCCGTGTTCATGCTCTCATAGGCGGCGAAGCGGATGATCGCGGCGCCGTCGTCCATCGTGGGCATGCGGATCGACGCGACGGCGCTGGCACCGCTAAAGTACGCCTCCACGTCCGTCTGCAAGGCGCGCCGCGGCAGGTCGTACACGTGGGCCTCGAACGAGCCACTTTGCTAGGCCGCACTGGCCTGCGCGGCCGAGTTCTCGACCTTCACGGCCCACAGCGTTGTGCTCGAGCTTGCGCTTCCGCGGCTTGCACTTAACAACCAGAAAGAGTGCACAGCCAGCATAAGTATGCAACAACAAACACGGCGATGAACTTGTCCGGGTCATCGTTGACCTTGTGTAGCTGCTCTGGATGGCCGCGAACGTAACGGTGTTGTTTGTGAGCGGCACGTTGCGCTTGAGGATGATGGCGTCCTGCACCTCAAGCGCACCATTCTTCTCGTCGGTCCGAAAACGATCAGAGGCGAGGGGGAGAAGGTTTGTATCGGGCTCTCCTGTTTGAGCGAAAAGTGAACCGTCACTTCAACCGAGCGCTGGTCGAAATCACAGTTTAAAAAGGCCGAATACTATTCGTTAAACTGTCACTTCGACCACAGCAGGCGAATCCGATAAACTGGCAGAAATCACTCTCTCGGTTTGGTCCAAACAGCCGAAAATCTCCAACACTTTTTTTTGTTGTTGAAAAATAATGCATTAAAAATAATTTAAAAAACGTGGACCACGCTATCTTAGGCACAAAGAAGGCGACCTTTCGACGGCGGATCTTGTGGTTACAAGTCAGTCGCAGCATTGTACAGCCAGCCGACAGCAGCCAATAGCCAGAGATCCATTACCGCAAGTCACGCGTTGCGCTCACTCGGTCCTGCTGCGCACCGACATGCTCAGGTTTACGCTTCTCATTGGCGCTGCACTCGTGCTGCTGGGCGACCATCATCAGCGGCAGCCTCAGTTAGTGAGCGCGGCGGCGGAGTCGCGATGCCCCGGCTCACCCAACCAGTGCTCGCTGCATGGCTCGTGCGTGCTCAATCGCCAGGGCGAGCGCGTGTGCAATTGCCAGTGGGGCTACGACGCCAGCGACTGCTCCAGGAGTGCGTTCAGCTTAAGGACGTCTGACTGTGTACCCTATCAGACCTAGACCGATGGCTAATCAGTTGCGTTTTGCTGCGTGTGTGTTCGTTGCTACAGAGATGTGTCCACACGGCTTCGATCCCGAGGAGACCGGCAAGCGCGAGAAGCAGCTGAGCTTGATGATCTCCGCGAGCAACGGCGCTGCCATGCAGGGCAAGTTTGTGCTCACGTTTCACTCGCACTCGGTTGAACTCGAGGCGCCGCTCGAGGACATCACGAGCGACGCCTGCACGCAGATCTTCCGGCGCTTCCAGAACTTTGGCGACGTGGTACGCTTTGAATTTATTAGCGCTATGTATCGTTAACGCAAGCGCTCTCTGACTAAGCCTATACCATACACTTTACCACACTGTAGAGCTGCACGCGCGTGGAGTTCGTCGAGCCGTCGAAGGCGGTCTTTGACATCACGCTGCACTCGTTTCCATCGTACCCGGTCATGAACAACCTCTACAGTCACAACGGCAACCCGCTGTCCTCGGACTTCTACTGCGACTCGTCGAACGTCAAGCTCTCGCGGCCCAACGGTGAGATCTCATGCGTCTTCCAGAGCAAAACCGACACAAACGTCAAGGAGTACGCCCCTTGCAGCAACCGCGGGCTTTGCAACGATCGCATCGGCGTCTGCACTTGCCAGGACGGCTACTATGGCGAGAACTGCGGCAACAACAAGGACGAAGAGGACATTCTGATCGCACCCTCTACTGGTCCGTTCTTCAAAGGCAACGTGCTGCGCGTGAGCGCCAAGCGAAGCAAGTCGGCCGAGTTCAATCTCATCAAGGCCGATGTGGAAGGCCGCACTATGTTCAACATGAATGGCGATGGCGACACGTCGCTCCATGTGGGCTCACTCTTCCTGAAAGAGGGTGACCTGGTCGTCCAGAGCGGCCAGGTGCAGATCCAGAACGGTGGTAGCTTGGCAGTGGACCGTGCGGACATCCGGGTCAAGAACGGACAGATTCGCATGCAGCAGACGAGCGTTACCAAGTTTGACGCGATGCTGCTGCTAGACATGGCGGGTTTCTATGGTGACACAAGTGTGGACTTCATGCGGCTCACGGGGGAGAGTGGCCCCGTGTTCCGCGTGAGCAGCGCTGGAACGACTGTGATCGACCATGGGGGGCTCGATGTGCTCCGTGGCGGCATGAGGGTGCAGCGTGGAGGGGTCCACGTGTTATCGGATGGTGTAAGTATCATCAACGGGGCGCTGAACATCCAGAATGGTGCAGTGAACCTTCACTCAGGGTCGCTTCATGTAAATGATGGTGATGCCACGTTCGCGACGTCATCGAATACAAAACCAGCACTCAGTGTCGCGCGACTAGCAAAAGTATCCAAGACTGGGGCGAAGAGCGATGGTTATCGTTCATTATCGGGTGTCTTCGAGCTTCACTCGGAACAGGAGGAGGACAGTCTGATCCTCGCGAAGGGCAAGCACGACGTCGAGGTCTTTGAGCTCAAGGCCTCGGGTCAGGCGATCATCCACAGTGGTGGACTCCAGGTGGACGCTGGCGGTGTCCACATCAAGTCCGGAGGACAGACGATCACATCCGGAGGACTCGTGATCGAGTCCGGTGGCGCATACATTGACGGCGAGTTGACCACCAAGGGGGGACTCAAGATCGAGAATGGTGGCTTCAGCGTCCAGAACAACGCGGCGAACGACGCCTCACTGCGCGTGCTCTCGACGAACCCGAGCTTCGGTGGTGCGCTGCTGGCATTCGATCTCTCCAACCAGCTTAACAATCTCCACCCATTCCGACTCTTTGAGGCTTTGAATGCCGACAAAGAGCGCATTGTCTCGGTGGACAACCGCGGGAACGTGGTCACCCAGGGAGACATCACGACCACCAACAGCGGGAAGATCGTCGCGAGCGGACCGCTGGTCTCCGAGGCGCAGGTCGTGCTCTCACACGTGAAGATCGCCGCGGCGAACGAGATCCACATACCGAGTTCGCACAGCTACGTCAAGATCACGGACGACGGCGAGACCACCAAGAACCTCGTGAAGCTCGATGTGGACGCGGCGTACGCTGGCCAGCTCCTAGTGATCCAGAACGAAGACGAACAAGCTCTGGATGGTGACATCAGCGCCAAACCCGGCTCAGTGGCGATCTTCATGTTTGACGGTTCGCAATGGCGCCCGCTGACCGCCGCGTCCTTCGACACACCCGCGCTGACGGGCATCACGAGCTTCGAGGCCGCGAATGACCTCAACTTTGGCGAAGTCAAGCTCACGGTGCAGAACCTCCAGGTCGCGAGCCAGAAAGCCGGGCTCGTGGCGGTCTACGGCAAGGGCGGCGAGTTATCGCAGGATGAAACCCTGAGCTTTGACCCGGCCACACACACGTTCTCAGCGCTCCGACTGAGGGCCGAGGTGATCCAGGGTTCGATCGACATGTCCGAGAGCGAGCTGCGCCACGTGGAGATCGTCGGCGGCCACATCAGCAACGTCAACATGACGAGCATCGAGCGCATGGAGGTGGACGGCGAGCTCTTCGTGGAGCTCGACGCGTTCTTCGGCTCAGGTATCACGGTCGACGGCCAGGTCATGGGCTCAGGTGCCTACGTGGATGCCTCGGACTCGCGCTTCAAGAAGGATGTTGAGCCTATTCGTAACGCGTTGGATCTGATTGAGGTGCTCGAGGGTGTAGAGTACAGCTATCGTACGGATGAGTTTTCCGAAAGGAACTTTGGTACCGAGCGAGAGCTGGGCTTCGTGGCCCAGCAGGTCGAGATGGTGCTCCCGCAGGTGGTCACGACGGACGAGACGAGCGGATTCAAGTACGTCGCGTACGCGCGGGTCGTGCCCGTCGTGGTCGAGGCGCTGAAGGAATTGCATGGGAAGACTCAGGATACTGAAGCTCAGATTGCTGAGCTACGAGAACAAGTGCATGAGCTTAGAGAGATGGTCGCAGCCCAGCAGAAGATGCTTGAAGCGTTCTTGGGTCAGGTTCAGATGTAAATACATGTATGCTTTATGCATTCTCATGGGCTTTATCGTTTGTATCAATCCTGTGCACGAAGAAGCAAGCGCCTCTGGTTAGTTATTGTTGTTGTTGTTGTTCTTGTGGTTGCTGTGGCTGCGGCATCGGGTCGCCCAGGTACTGGCGCTCCGAGCGGATGTAGAGCACGACGCCGAGCGCGAGCAGCAGCAGCGCGATGAGGAAGTCGTCCGACTCAAGCAAATCGTGCGCCAGGTCGCGCCAGTTGCCCAGCATGGCCTCCAAGCTGCTGGCGGCACCCTGGCTCTGGGAGTTTGTGGTGTCGGCACCGGTCACGATGCTCGGCCACCAGGCCGCCAGCAGCGACTCGACGTAGCTCTTCGCGTCTTGTTCTGCCGTCTGAGCTGCTGTTGAGCTCGATCCCGGGGGCGACGGGTGTGGCTGTGGTACAGTAGGGGCAGGTGGGGCCACGGGCGCCTCGATGTTGCCCACGAGGATATCCCACGTACGCTTCCAGCTCGTAAGCAGCGTGTGCACCTTGAGCTTCCAGAGCGCGAGTGTCACGGGTACATGCGCATCACTGTGCGCCTCCTTGGCCTTGTCGAAGAACCGCTTGGCTAGATAAAAGTCCTGATCGACGCCGATACCGTGCTCGTACATGAACGCGAGGTTGAACATTGCCTGGGCGTTCGCACGCTTGCTGGCGAGCGAGTAGTGCGCACTCGCGCGCGTGAAGTCCACTTCATTACCGCCCTTGCCGTAGTAGTAGAAGTCGCCGATCTTGAGGTTCGCGTCCACGTTGCCTTGTAGCGCGGCGAGCTTGTAGAGCATCATGGCCGCGGCCGCAGTCTCGGACTCCGATGTGGCTGCGGGCGCAAAGAGCGGCGTGAGGAAGCCGTAGTCTAGCAGGTACGCGGCGTTGTGCTGCGCGACCTCGTAGCCCTGCTGCGCCATGACGGCATATTTCATGAACGCGGCTTCGTAGTCCTGGTTCTTGAAGTCCTTGAACGCTTTCGAGAGCATGCGGTCCCACTCGCCGCGCTCGGCCACCAACTTGAAAGAATCCACGGCGTTCTTGCACGAGCGCGTCGTGCCGATGCCGTGCAGACTCATGTGCGCGAGCTTGTGGCTCGAGATCGTGTGGCCCTGGTGCGCCGCGACTTGGAAGTAGCCGTGCGCAACCTCGTACTCAGGGTCCTTGCTCACCACGCCTTGCATGTGAAGCACGCCCAGGTTGTAAAAGGCCTCCATGCTGCCCTGCTTAGCCGCGTTCTGAAACATGGCGGTCGCCTGCCGCAGGTCACGCGCCGTGCCGCGCCCCTGCAAGTGCATGTTCGCGAGCTCGTTCAGCGCCTGCGTGTTGCCCTCGTTCGAGGCTTCCTGGAGATACTTGAACGCGGTCTCGTTGTTCTGCGACACGCCGATGCCGTGGCTGTAGATGTGTCCCAAGTGGTACGCGCCGCCGCTCGCGCCGAGTTCGTAGGCGCGCTGGAAGAGCGCCGCGGCACGCGGGAGGTCCTGCTCGAGGCCACGCGCGCCATAGTAATAGAGCGTGGCCAAGTTCATCGTGGCTTCCGGGTCACCCTTGTCAGCCGAGAACTGGTAGTAGTCCACAATCGCGGCGTCGCTCGGGATGTTCTTCTTGTGCTGCGTTTCCGAGACGGTTTTGAGGCGCCGGTGCGGCAGGTCATAGATCGCCGGCTTGCTCGCGTTCGCCTCGCGCAGTAGCACGGCCCGGTTGGCCACGACTTCGTAGTACCGCACGGCGCTCTCGCAGTTCTTCGGCGCGCCCACACCCATCAAGTGCTTGTGGCCGAGCGCGAGCACGGCCGCCGTGTTGTCCCCCAAGGACGCAAAGTAGTACTGCAGCATGGCCGCGGCCTCGTCCTTCGCAAAGCCCCAGAAGCCGTAGCTGTGCGCCACACCCACGTGGAACTGCGCGTGCGCGTCACCCCACGTGGCCGCCTGCGAATAAAACTTGAGCGCCAGCGTACCGTTGATGCTCGTCGCGAGCGTCGCGTTGCCGTAAAAGTACGCGTCACCGAGCTGCACGAGCGCCGATTTCACATCGCTCTGCTGCGAAGATGACAGCGCCACTTGCGCGAGTTGCTGTACCATGTCATGGTCGCTTTGGATGCGCTCCAGGTCCGCCTGGAGGTCCGCTGCAAGGTTGTCTGCGCGTTCATGAACCACAGGAATTCCAGCATGTACACCAAGGAAGACAACGAGCTACAGTTAGTTATAGGCACATACACGCCGTGAGCCGTGGCTCTGTGGACAGGTCAGTACGTACTGGAGCTCTTCGTAGCGGCTACCGCATGCAGCGCCGCGAGCGCCGCGAGCGAGACCCAGCGTCGCATGTCGTCTTGTGCTGTGAGGTGTTGAGCTTTTCGAGCTTTGGGTTTGTGGGCGTTTTGTTTGCAAAAGAGTGATGCGGTGTTTTTCGGAAGATGCAGTTTTCGGTTATTTTCCGTTGCAACCAATTTATACAGATTATGCTATTTTAGAGTATTTTCAGATACTGAACTCTTGCCCCAAGAACCTTAGGCAAGAGAGGTATTTTATTGTAGAGGTATGTTCACGCAGCAGGAAGCGAGAGTGTGGCCACGTCATCATCATCAGACTTTGGTGTTTCTGATGGAGTTCGCATTCGACCAAGTCGCATGTGCCGCTGGATGAGGCATTCAAAGAAGGCTGATCGCAACCACCTTCCTCTGAAGTGGCTGTGTATGTGTATGTGTGTGTGTGTGTGTGTGTTTCCTTTGCATCACTTAGACCTGCTTTAGGCAGTTGGTTGCGGTTTCTTGCGAACGACGGAAGTTCGCTCCGACTCAAGTCCATTGGGCTTAGGACCTATATTAAAAGCCGAACGAGCAGTTCGTTTCGCACCGCTTAATATAGGCGTGCAGCGCATTTTCTAAAGTACAGTGTACATTTTGCAAAGTGCGATTGAAATCCTGATACTTGTAGCCATCTTCAGATCGCTGTCAGTCGATTGGAGGCAGGCCGCTCTGCGCACTCGAACCCCTGCAGACCTCGCGAGCTGCTCCTCAATGGGTGGCGGCTCCTTTGAAAAAGCTACTGCACATCCATG
This sequence comes from Globisporangium canariense, assembly GCA_023334305.1. Lineage (NCBI taxonomy): Eukaryota > Oomycota > Peronosporomycetes > Pythiales > Pythiaceae > Globisporangium > Globisporangium canariense. The sequence goes on from JAASGQ010000145.1 coordinate 20,395, forward strand.
TAGTAGACAGATTGCCGCGAGAGCATGCGCGGCTGGGAAGCGCTCAAGAGCTCCAGCAGTCCCCCTGTCGCTGTCGGTTTCAAGCGCCGAAGCAGCAGTTTCGCCCAAAGACGCTTCGCATGGGCTGACTGGCTACTCTCTCTCTCTCTCCACAGCAAATCTTGATTCTCGCAGCCACACGTGAGCTGCGGACCAGCGCAGCCCAGCTAGCTCACTCGCTGGCTCCTTGTCAGCAGCACCTCATCTCTTGAGATGATCAGCTCGCGATGAAGGCCCGAAGTTACATTGAGCTCCTCGTACTCCTCTCGCTTTCGCTGCTCGCATTGGGTACAAGCAACTCAACACACGCACAGACCTTCATCCCGAAGAACAAGTGCGTGTTCAGCTGTCCAGCCCTGGCTGGCACGTCCGAGTTGGAGCCCGTGTGTGGAAGCGACGGCCATCCATATCCGAGCCGCTGCATGCTCAAGTACAAGAGCTGTCTGCACCCAGAGAGAGTGAACGCCGTGCCCGTAGCGTCCAGCAAGTGCGCCTTCTTTGGCGTGCTGACCTCCGACGATCCGAGGCTTCAAGGGATCATGCCGATCGGGATCAGACCTGTGAACCTCGTTGTTCATGACGACAAAGCTGAGGGCGAGAATCCCGACGGGCACTTGAGCGACTCGTCATCCAGTGGGGGCAGCGAAGATGACGACGGCGACGACGGCGACGACGGCAGTACATCACCGGTCAATGTGTCCTTCCCCACGCTGACACCAATGACACATTCGCCTATTGACGAGACTCACGACCTCGATGACGACGAGACCGAATACGACGACGACAATAACAGCGACGACTCGAGCGACGCGGGCTCTTCAGGTGGTGGTGACGACGACGATGTGAGCGAAAACGAAGGCACTAGTCTACACTGTGAGACGATGTGCCTGACGAACTACGACCCTGTGTGCGCTTCAGATGGGAAGACGTACAGCAACCGCTGCGAGCTTAAGGTCGCTAAGTGCCTGGACCCGAAGCTCACGGAGGTGCACACTGGTGACTGCAGCCACATCAACCCCGGTACTGGCACTGATCTCCCGCAAGCACTCCCTGAGCCGCCAAACACGCCGTACCAACTGGCACTCAAGCCGGACGAGAAAGGCTACGACCCGTGCGCGTACGTCTGCCCTATGTTCGATGCGCCCGTGTGCTCCGAGGATGGCCACGTGTACGACAACAAGTGCGTCTTCGCGAGCGCTTTCTGTCGTGACTCGATGCTCGAGGACGCGACAGCTGAGATCTGCAAATCCGCGTGAGTACTGATCGTCAGTCAGTCAAGGATTGTGTGGATGGATGCTGGTCATTAATAGGAAGGAAGAAAGCTGAGCCTGTCGTAAATGGATGAATGAATGATTAATTCGAGTGCACGTCACAATGTTGTACAGAACCAAACCAAAGAGACCTACTGTGAGCGACGAACCCACGCTGCTACCTGTGATGGCGTTTGACAGCATGAATGCTGCCGCTGTGGAAGGATGATGATGGTCTTTTCAGTGCACAGCTACACCACAATCTCGCGCGTCAGAGGGTCTTCATCACCGGCTTCCGGATTTTGTTATTGTTATCCTGCTGTTGCTCGACCTCAAGAGCGAGTCGCAGAATGACGTTGAAGAGCAACGAGGACGGAAATGTGGGCGCCACGATTCACTCGCGCAGCCAAGTGGGGATGCTCGTGAGGCTCGTGTTTTCTGCGATGATGCTGAAGAACTCGCGATTGCCCCCAAGTGAGTCCCGAAGCGTGCGCAGCGGGTTGTAGGACAGATCGATCGTCGTGAAGTGTCGGTTCTCAAAGATCACGTCGGATAAGGGCTCGAGGCTGTTCTGCTTTAGAGCCAACTACAAGAGTGACAACTCCGAGATTGTGGCAGGAATGCTGCTGGGGCTGCAGCCAGCGAACGCAAGGATGATCCACTCATTCCTGGTCCTTCCAGTGTGTGTCGAGTTCTTCTGGGATCTCAGTGACGTTCGCCTGATAGAATACCAAGTGGGAGAAGCCCTGGGGCAGATCGCGATGCAGCAGTGCCTCGGGGATCCCACTCACGTTGCTAACCATGACGAACACGTACGTGAGTTTACTGTTGAACTCCTCTCGTACGCTAGCCGCTTCAAGTCCCCCCATGTCGCGATCGAGCAATTGAAGATCTCAATGCCGCCGAGCTGACAGAATTCCTGGATTACAGGCAGCACGTGCAATAGGGACCAATGGGCGGACGCTTTCGAACTGCTGCTCAAAACGATCTCCCACCCCCTTCCAGCAACATAGTTGATTAGCTTGAACGGAGCCACGTTCGAGACGCAAGACTTCAGCATGGCCGAACGGATCTGCCTGATGCTGGGCGACTGCACAAAGCTCCCAGATCTGGCAAAGCTGTACCTCAAAGTTGAGTCGTGCACGCAGCACGCCATCTCCGTCTTGCACCGAGTGGTACCTGCGAGGACGCGCCTCACACTTCTCGAGCTCCAAGTGCAAAGGATGGCGAGCGCCTGCCCGCCCAGTAGCCTGACGTTCTCCCCCACAGACTTTGAGGCGTTCGTCTCGCCGCGACTTCTTGACTGGAAGTGCCACAACGAACTCGTTCACCAGCGGCTGAGCTTGCGGGAAAAAGCTGCGTTCCTGAGCGCCGTGTCAAGTTAGCAGCAGGAGTTGAGCACGAGACAAGTGCGTGGTGCGTTCGCAGCACTCGATGTCGTGCTACTGCGAATCATCTTTGAGCTCACGAGCACGAGCCTCGGGCAGAGAGCTGGTCTGGAGGACGCGGACACCCAGGAGCCAGCAGAGCGGCATGTGGCGAAGGATCTACAGCCATTGGTACCTTCAGCACAGCCTCGAATGAGATAATGATAGTCGAGATAGCGACATGTACCGCGAGTGAACTCACTGTGTTGTTGAGGCTGCTACGTATGGCTTCACCTTGTGCGTGCGGCACTTGAAATGAACTGGCTGCTGACTCGCAGAGCATGAGTAGCAGCAGCATGATACAAGTGTGAATCAAGAACAGAATGCACCTTACGCTTATTTTGACCAGAGACATTCATACTTGAGTCGACAGTCTTCAAGAGCATGGTCGTGCTGGGTTGCGAGCGCTGCCGAAGTCAAAAATGAGTGTTGACATCAAGGGTTTACTATGCATTGCTGAAATGAGCTCAGTCCTACCTGGGCTTCCCGTTCTTGCATACCTTGCTGATTCTGGATGGACGGACAAGGCACGCAGTCGCTTGGGTTTCCAATTACTGTACAAGCCGGATGACGATGCGGCTCTCGTGGAACGCGAAGCCTGCCGCGAGGAACTCGACGCGTAGCCGCGCGTGCGGCTGTAGCTTGCAGCGCATCTCGAGCACGCTCAGCGAGATCTCCTTCTTTGTGCGCAGAGGGCACCCACACTGGCCGATGAGCTTCTTGCCGTTCCAGACCTTAAAGACGAACTTGTAGTTCTGGCGCGGCTGTGAGTGCTCCAAGTCGATGTTGATCTGATATGTGCCGTCGTTCACGACCGAGATGCCGTCGTTCACGATCAGAAAGTGGTTGGCGTCATCATAGCCGTTCAGGCGCTCCCAATTGATCACACCCGGCGACTGCACACTGCTGATCGCCTTCGCGGACATGTAGATGAGCGGCAGCGCCGGCTCAGGGGCAGTCGCAACGACTGCGCCAGGCGTCAGCTCCACTTCGCTGCTTGCCGACGATGGAGCGATTGAAAACGCCCGAGCGTCATTGCCTACTGATGCTGCAGCTGAAGGAGGACCAGCCACAGCAGTAGCATTCATTCTCGGTCTCGTTCGTGCACCAGCGCCAGCACCACCAGTGGTGTTCGTATTATTTGTCGTCACGTTCACATTCCCACCGCCGAGCATTCCTCCACTGGTGACGACGTGGTGCGGTCCAGCGTTGCCTTGGTCCATCATCCCGACCATCACCATGCCACCACCAACGCCCCCTCCCATGCTGTTGTTGTTGCTGTTGTTGACGTGTCCGTTGTTCGTTGTGACCATCGCCGTCGTGAGGCCCGGAGTCATCGCTGTCAGCGCGTCAACGCTCACGCTCATCGACTCGCTCTCGTCAGCCTCCAAGTTGCCGTTCGCGGTGGCAGCCGACACTACTGCTGCTCGCGGCGCGGCGTTTGCACCAGCTGGGCCCATGGCGAACTGGCGGCTCGAGCTGCCGAGCGAGCCGCGACGGCGCTCGTCGCGGGACTCGACGTCGCCCTCCTGGTACCGCTCCATGATGTGCGAGCTCGAGCGTCGCAGCCGCCAAATCGCCGAGCGCGACACGCCGTAGCGGCGCGCGATGTCGGCCTCCGTCACGGCCGCGCCGCTGTCGAAGAGCTTGATGATCTCCACGCGCTGGCCGTCCGTCAGGCGCTTGCCCACGCCACGGCGTTCCATGATCGATAGGTGGTGACGCTCGTCGCTTGCTTGCTTGAGCTGACGCACGCGCGAATTCAAAATGAAAGTCCACTCGGGGCGAAATCGTGACCGATGTGATCGGATTCGAGAGGGAAGGAGCGAGCAAACAGCCAAACAAACATCAAGCAGTTTCCACATCGCCAGCCAAGCAAGATGGGCCCGATGCGGGCGTTCCTCACGAACGAGCAGAAGCTGCGGCTGCGCGAGCATTGGAGCGCACAGCCGCAGCTGACGCACTTCGAGGTCGCGGACTGGGTGCGCGCCGAGTTCCAGATCAACGTCAGCCGCTCCACGCTCTACCGCATCTCGCAGGCAGCCGACGACGCGTTCACGGGCAGTCTGCACAAAAAGAAGCCGCGGCGCGTCAAGTTCCCCGCGTTCGAGAGCGAGCTGCTCGCGTTCTATCACGCGTGCCAGCGATTTGATGCTATAACAGGTGACGCTGGCGCGCAGACGCAAGTACCGCTCACGGGCGACTTGCTCGCGCGGAAGGCGGTGGAACTGCGCGCCAAACACGGCATCGCGCACGACAAGCTCAAGCTCTCGAACGGCTGGCTGCACAGTTTCAAAGAGCGCCACGCGCTAAAGCGCGTGCCGATTGCGTCCGGAATGCTCCGTGGAACAACAGGAAACAGCGAGCCTGAGTGTGCACGAGACGGCGAATCGACGCTGAAGAAGACTGAAGATCAAGCAGCTGGCGACTCCTCGTCGGCGGCGACGGTAGTGAAGGCTGCTGCGGCCGTGAAGCCAACAACAAGGAGCCCAGCAGTGCCATCACGGCGACCAACCAGGGCGTCAGTCCGTGGCGGTACGCGCGAAGGAAGCCCCAATACGAATGAGGTGGTGGTGATTACAGCAGCTCTGCTAAATGACATAACGCGAGACCCAGCAAGTCCAAGCCCACGTCCACCTCCAGTCACAGCAGCACAGTCAGTCGCCCCAGCACTACCGGCTCCAACACCAGTATCAGTACCAGCACCACCCCAAGCACTACCACCATCACCGCAGCCAGTCGTCCAGCCACTGACCCGCATTTTGGCCAAAGCGCTCAGCGCTGTACGCTCTGGGACACTAAACTGGGAACTCGTCCCGCAGCAGCCGCCAGCCGCGGACAGCCATTTCGTGATCGTGAATGACGGGATTCAGATCCTGCAGGACGGTGTGTACCAGATCAACGTTGACCTGCAGCACACGACAAAGGCAGATGCAACTTTCACAGAGGTCTTCAGCGTCTGGAACGGCACGACGCGCCTCGACCAGTGCACGTCGATCCTGTACTGCGACGCCGCAGGCACCGCACTGAGTGTATCGGAGGCGCAGTGCTTCCTCGCGGCGAGCGCGTGCATCCGCGTGGACTTCAAGGCGCCGGGCCACGCGCTCCCGCAGTCGCGCATCGTCATTCGGCTCGTGTGAGTGAGTGGCAAGGCTCTTGACTTTTTGTTTGTGTTGAGCGGTCATTTGCCGGGATGAGAATGAATTTATGATGCATGTCGATCGCGAGCATCGTGTGGTTTGCTATGCGTGCATGGTGAGCGCATGAACTATTGAGCTCGAGTAGCGAGGTCCATCAATAGTTAAGTCCGCTGCGCGGCTTCGAACCAAGATGGCCAAGGCACTCGAGCTTCAAAAATGGATTTGATTCACCAAAACGTATCACAACATTCTAATGCCGTTCCTTGACCTGATGGACGACGAAAGATGGAACCACGATTTTCGCGCAATAGCAAGCCGACTCACCCAATTTACGGTAGCCAGTTTACGGTAGCATAAAATCTACTTATAAGAACAAAAAGGTGAAAAAGCCGGTCCGGCTCGAGAATAGCTCCCCCCAAGCTAAGATTCTATTATTAGCGCTCCCTCTCACACTCACTGACTTAGCTCCTTCCTCCGCGTGCGTGGCCGTCGTCGCCAACGCAACGCGCGTCTGCATTTCCAGCTTCGCCCTCCTGCCCACGCGTGTGCTCGCCGCCCTGTGACGCCCACCACCACCACCGGCCTCTTCGAGCAGCTCATCACCATCGCCATCATGTCCGCGGAGGCCGAGCTCAATGCCGTGAAGAAGATCGAGGCGAACAAGTACTGTGTCAACTGCGACGCATACAACAAGTTCGGCCACGGCAACATCTGCGAGAAGTTCAAGACTTTCGTCTGCTCCAACTGCAAGAGCGCGCACCAGAGCTTCTCGCAGCGCGTCAAGGTGCGTATGTGTGTGTGTGTGTGTGCGTGTGTGTGTGTATGTGCGTACTCTGTCCCTGTGTATGTGTCGTCACGTGTGCGTCATGTGCTCGTTATTGGACGTACGCTCGTATGCTGACATTATTATTGCTAATGGAACTGAATACAACAGAGCGTGTCTATGTCCAACTGGAGCAAAGAGGAAGTCGACGCGCTGCGGGACGAGAACGGCGGTGGCAATGCAGCCGCGAAGCGCGTGTGGCTTGGCCGGTGGGACGAGTCCCAGATGCGCAAGCCCACGGACAAGGACCATGTGGACTACTTCAAGAAGTTCATCAACCGCGTCTACAATGACCGCGCATTCTACGACGAGAACCCTGCAGCGGCGAGTTCTAGCGGTGGCGGCAGCTCGTCGAGCCAACCAGCTGTCGCTCGTCAGGACAGCTCGTCGGGCCAGCGACGTAGCCAAGCGCCTGCAAGCGGTGAGTCTCTACTCATTTATTGCGCCCACAGTCGTCTATTGCATTAATTTGCTGATCCATGTTTTGCTTACCTTGCTCGCATGTAGCCAACCTACTCGACTTCGCAGCTCCACAGGTGTCCTCACAACCACAGGCTGCCTCGTTTGACGCGTTCTCCACCGGGCAGTGGTCAAATGGCAATGCGAACAACTCAGCAGCGGCGTCGACGTCTCCTGGCTCCGACGGCTGGGGTGCGTTTGCAAGTGCTCCAGCGCCAGTGGCTTCTACGAGCTCAAGCAACGGCTTTGCCGACTTTGCGACGTTCAGCGCGGCTCCGCCAGCAGCTCCAGCTGCGACCCCAGTGCAATCATTCGATCCGTTCGGCTCCAGCTCCCAAGCTCCGGTGTTCGCTGCACCAACGCCAGCTCCGGTGCAGCCAGTGAGCTTCGATCCGTTTGGCTCCAGCGTTGGCACCACGAGCCTGCTCCAGCCAACGCCGGTGTCTCAGCAGAACGGCTTTGGCCAGTTCGGAGCAGCTCCAGCTTCAACACTCGCCTCTGCACCAGCTCCACCGAAGAACTTTAGCGCCTTTGACGCGCTCGCCGGTCCAAACCTCGCTTATGGCTCCAGCAACGGAGGAGGCTATCAGCAGCAACCGCACATGATGGGCGGAGGCATGGGCATGGGTATGAACATGGCAAGAGGTCCACCAGCGATGGGCATGACCGGAGGCTTCCAGCAGCAGCAGCCACAGTACGGTGGGATGCCGGGCGGCTACGGCGCAAACCCGGCGGCAAACATTAGCACGTTCATGGATCCGAACGCCAACAGCCGCATGATCGGAGCGACAGGCTACGCGCGTCCCAGTGGCCAGCCTGCTGGAGGACGAGACCCGTTCGCGGGCCTGGGTCTGCCGCACCATTGATTTGGCTCAGCACCAGTATGGAGTGGCATAGGAAGATAGATCTGCTCCATCACAAGTACAAAAGGAAGTAGGTAGAGAGGCGGCCTTTGCATAGCTGCCCATGCATAATATATGATGAATATTAGTATGAGACTCAAAGAGAGAAATATATGAACGTGATGGATGCCATCAACCATGATGAGCATGAACTCTCTTCCACTCTTGCTCTCTTCTTCATCATAAATTGTTCACTAAACAAAAATATTGCGTTTGTGGATGCGCGTACCTACAGTGCTGCTGTCGCTCGTAGCGCTTGTGCCCATATCACTAGCTCTGCTGATGCGCATGCGCACACACGCTCGTATCATCAAATCAAAGCACTTACTTACTGGGTGGCCACGGCAGTCGAGACGCCGTTGCCGTTGCTGTTGCTGGAGCTCTTTGCGTACGCGGGCGAGGCCGTGAGCGAGCGTGTGGGCGTCTGCGGCGGCAGAAGGCGCTTGAGCACGGCGGAGCTCGCGGTGCCGAACATCGGGCGCAGCTTCGCGTAGAAAAATGAGACGAACGGGATGTTGGAGAGCACGCTGTAGAAGTCCCAGTGGTCCGTGTGCGACGCCACTTTCGAGTTCTTGAGCTCGATGACCGTGAACTGGCGCATCGTGACCTTCATGAGGCTCGGGATCGGCTTGAGGCGGTAGACGACCGAGGAATCGATCGTGAGCACGGCCGAGCCGGCCATGGAGCCGCGCACGAGCGTCGCCTTGGACGACTTGATGAACTTGGGCAGAGCGCGGAATTGTGCCTGGATGTTCTCAACGCCCGTGACCGTGAGCATCGGGTCCGTGAACACGGCGTCCGGCAGGTAGTACTTGGCGATCACGTCGTCGCTCGAGACGCTCACGTCGTAGAGCGACAGGATGCTCTCGGCCAGCTCCTGCGCGTTCGTGCTGCGGTTCGCCATCTCTGTTGTGCTGCTTGATCGATCTTCTCGTTGTATTGGAGAATGCTCTTTGAGGCGACACAAAGAAAAGGAAATGCGTTTGGTTTGCCAGTTGAAGAATTCTCTAAATTATGGATCAGAGTCCCGCAATTTATATTAAGTCGGAATTTTTAATGGGTGAGTGCAATATTTCAGAATCTTACGTGATAAAATACGTACTTAGGCGAATTCGAGAGAACTTCCTGCAAACGCTTTTGACGGGTGCTTTGCTGTAACAGCAAACGCGACGAAAAGCGTATTCTCCTCTGTAAAATGGAACCAAACAAGCAGATTCGAGAGGACTGCGGTATTTCAGCCAATCAGAAAGCGCAAGTTGTATGAAAAGGTTTTTTTTACCAATCAGAAAGCTCAAAAGGCCGATCGATGACTACTCAGGTACCCGTCCGCGAACCTGATGTCTGTGTGGCCATCCGCCGAGGCGATTTTCGTTATCCAACCCAGCTCCGCCTCGACGACCACCGCGACTTGTGTTCCAGTACACTTCGGGATCCCAATCCTCCATAGCAGTCCAGTCGGAGCAGCTTGCGTCCAGCGCGTGAGTCTAAATCATCAATGACCATTATGACCATTGCTTCGTGTGGTTTCATCTTCGCAGCCTGAAAGAAAGACTCGACATGGCCCACCAGACTCGTTCCGCCCTTCCTTTTTCGAATCCAATGATGACACCACTGATGTCAACACTGATGTCAACACTGATGACACCACACACATACCACACAAGTCGCATGTCACTGGATTGCTTTTGTTATGTAGTTAGTCAGTCTCTGTGCTTTGTTCATCATCTACTTACTACTCGCTGGCGTCGTCGATGAACAGTATCGCCTGCGTCGAGTGTTCGTGCTGCTGCTGCTTGGTTTTGCCCGAGACGCCGTTCACCACGCGCTGGTAGCTGCTCTTCTTCCGCAGCAACGACGAGGGCCTCCGCGCGCCTGTGGTCCAGTACAAGAAGCCCACAGCGACGACGAAAAGCAGCATGCTCAGGTTGAAGCCGATGGGCACGCCCTCGTCCACCTGCACGGCCAGGATCTCCGCCTCGACAGCGAAAGCCTTGCGCTGCTGAAGCGCCTCCAGGTACAGAAACGCGCCCGTGAGCCACGTCGCTTGCTCCTCGGACGTGCTGCTCTTCTTTGCCGTCGAAACAGGCGATTTCTCGTACTGACTTACGAAATGCACGCGCTCGAGGACCTCGGCGATACCAAACTGCTTGAGCAGCACGATTGCGTAGCACAAGTCCAAGCATGCGGTCTTCTTGCTATCCTTCTGGTCGCTATTGTACGCGACTTTCGAGCTCTGTACGTACGAATATGGGAGCGCACAGAGCGTGTCTGCTGCCGAACGCAGCGCCGCGAGCGTCGGCGTCGGCAGTTCGAGCGCCTTGACGTTCGTGTCCTCCGACTGACGCATCTGCAGCAGCTTGTTCGTGTACATGACGACCGTGCGGAAGAGCCCGGCGCCATAGAACGTGCCCAGCGGCTTGGGTTGCGCGAGTCCGTTCAAAGCACAGAAATTGCCCTCTGGACACGCCGCATTGCCCTTGTCGACGTGGGATTGGATGTGCTTGATGCACTTTTGCGCATTGCCTGTGCCCTTGATCGGCATTTTGTCCGCTTCGTTCTTGTCAGGATCTTCTTCGCCCGCATAGCCCTTGAAGAAGCACGGGTGCTGCAGCACGTCGCTGCCTACCTGGATCTCACGTAGCTCCTTGTTCACGGCCTCACTGATGGCATTGCGCCCCTGTCCGGCGTACTCGCGGCTGAAGAAATCGCTGATGTTCAGTGGGATGTGCGCCTGCTTCTGTCGCTTCGTGCGTCGCCATCGCTCGAGGTTGTCGAACACCATCTCGGCCGAGTACTCGTTGAACGAGAGCAACCCATAGAGCTCCTCTTTGCCAGGGCTGAGCGCTGCTACGAGCTTCCCGTCGAGGAAGTTTGCGCCGATGATGAGGAAGTAGCTCTGCAGGTCCGCTGGAATCGTCCGCAGGTCGTCGCGCGCGAGTAGGAACGGGAACTGCGCGTCCTCGATGGTGTCTTGGTGGATGCGCGCGTAAATCGCGTCCAGTTGGGTCTTTTCGAGCGCGCGCATTGCCCGGCCAGAGGTCACCAGGTGCGTGTGGCAGTGGCGCGGCTCGATTGCCAGCGGTTTCTCGCGCGCCAGCAGGAACTCCTGGATCTTGAGGAACGATGGCCGCAGCTTCTTGTACACGTCTTCCAGAGGAATCGCGCTCAGCGCTGGCTCCACCACGGGGAACTCGTCGAAGATCTCCACGCCGTCCTGGTCTGCGTAGCTCTCCACGAGCATGAAGCGCGTCTGCACGTGTGTCGCGTGCACGAAGATCCGGCAGTGCGCACCGCTGGGCGATGCCGCGCCAACGTACTCAGCGCTGACGGGTGGGGCGAGAGAAGAGACACATAGCAGCACGACGCCAAGGAGCAGCAGGCGCAGTGGTGAGAGCAGCGGCCATGGCGTGAGCGCCACCGCCGATCGCTGCTGCGCCGTCGTCGTCATCATGTGTGACCCGCCGCTTCGATTCTTTGCATGACTTCGCTGAATTGCTGCCCCCTCCTCCTTCTTCTAGGAAAGCTTCAAGCATCCTCTCACATGATCTAACGCCCTTTAGCATTCATTTAGGACCAGTTGTAACATCCACTGTCTTATCTCTAACATTCATTTTTAAGGATTCTATTTTTTAGCAACGACTATGAATACTAGCATTAGAATCACAGCGAATGCGTGGTAAACCCCCAGTTGGAGCACGGCATTCAGCGTGAGGGAAGGAAGCCAAAGCAAGTGTGTCGTGGCAAGAAGGGTCTCTCTCTCTCTGGATGACCAACTCGCTGCACCCCTCCCTCCATTAGACGCACCCGAACAGTAAGTATATCCTCCTTCCCATACACATACACATACACATACAGCACCATGGCCGAGCTCTCGAGTCGCCCGACGTACCTGTTGCGCGCGTGCGTGCTGCTGCTGCTGCTCATCGTGAGTCTCGTACAGCTGCTCTTCTTCGCCTTCCTGCCTGAGATCCAGCTGCACGCCGAGTTCTGCAACGCCACGGCGCTCGCGTCCAAGAGCTTGCTGGGCGTCACGAGCGCTGAGCTCGCGCCGCCCATGCGGCTCTTCTATCAGTCGCTCTACCTGTCACCCCAGGACATCAAGCGCCAGGCTGAGGACGCCAAGAAGCAAGCAGAGCTCGACGCCTTCGAGCTCAAGGTCAAGGCGCTCAAGGCCACGCCCACGCCCAAGATCCGCGGTAAAGGCAAGCAGCAGCTGCTTGAACAGACCCACACGAATGACAAGGACACGGCCGCCGCCATTGCTGCAATGAAGAAGAAAGACGGTGACGAAGTGGCGATTGCCAAGGGCTTCTTTCTGCAGGCGCTCGGCCAGGGCCTCGAGGAGCTCAAATCCAGCTCGGTGTACTGCATCAACTTGGTGACGCCCTCCGATAGCCCCGGCGTGCTCGTGGACTTTGAACTGTACCTGGACGCATTGCCGTCGAGCCGGCCGATCTACTCATCCACGAAGGAGCGCCTGACGATGCCGCCGTCCGTGATTGACATTTATCTGGAGCGCCACCCGGTTGACAAGAAGTACTACCCTCTGCACAACGCGCCCAAGGACAAGGCAATCTGGATGATGCAGAACGTTGAGTTCTTCGACCGCCACGAGCTCGCGAACCCGACCGTGGGCGTCATGATCGTGAAGAACCGCATCGGCCTGAAGAAAGTGCTCGAGTACCGTAAGCGCCACCAGCTCTCGTACTCGGTGTTTTACACCAAGCATACGAGTCCCGACGTGTTCCAGCCCGAGATTGAGCGCGATTGGAATTCGTTCCTGCATCTAGCAGGCTACAGTCCGTTCAAGAACACGCGCGTGATCGTTCAGGCGTGGGCGAAGCACCCGGAGTGGCCTAAGCTTGTGCTGCGCGTGATCAAGGCTGACATCTGCGCATGGATCGAGGATACTTTCGGTGGTGCCGACGGTGGTGACTGGAAGCTCGCGAACGTGGACTACAAGTGCGGCTCGGAGCCGCTCACGGTCAAGAACGCGCTGCAGAACCGGATAGGCCTTCATCTGTGTCCGAGCGAGACCGAGGGCTTCGGGCACTACATCAACGAGGCGCGTAGCGTGGGCGCGCTGATCCTGACAACGAACGTCGCGCCCATGAATGAGCTCGTGGACGAAAAGAGCGGCGTGCTCGTGGGTCAGCCGCGCGCGTGGTGGTGGCAGACCAAGGGTGACCTATTTATGCCGCTCGCGCGTGCGTCCGTGGGCGAGATCGAGCAGGGCGTGGAGCAGATCCTGCTCATGAGCATCGAGGAGCGCCAGCGCATGGGCCGCCGCGCGCGCTCTAAGTTCCTCGAAGACCGCACGTACTTTTTGAATGCGATGACGGCGCTTGAGGAGAGCCTCTGCCAGGACGAGATCCGCGTCGACAAGCTGCAGCCGTACCTCTACTAAATTAGTATTGGGGTTTGCAGGTGAGATGAGTCACGATAAAGTAGTTGGCGTGCATGATGACAAGGGCAAGATGTGCGGACGCGAGGTAACGCAATAGAGACACGATTTGTTAGACGAGTCATTTAAGTATCAAAGCATTTAGTATCAGCCCGATACTTTCATGAGAGGCATGCGTGTAGTTTGGCATTCAAAGAACTGAAGGTGTGTGGATGATAATGATGCTCACTGTGTGCTGTTGCTGACTAACTGAAGTATCAAGTGGAGTGAGTGTTCTTGTGTTTGTGTGTGGGTGGATAAAGTTACTAGGATGTCTCGACGGCTGCTCCCAACGGCGGCGCTTCTGCTGCTACTTCCATGTTCGCTAGTGTCAGTTGTTGCGCGTCTTCTTCTGATACCCGTGTCGAAGTAGTTGGCGTTGATACCAATGTCGCCGCCCTAAGATCGTCAGCACCACCAGTACCACCAAACTCTGGCACCTGCCGTCGCACCTGGAACCTGGCGCGCAGGATGGACCGGAAGAGGTCCACGGACGCCTTGGAGAGCGCAACGGCGAGCATCGGGTTCTCGGTCTCGATGCGCACGAGGTTGGGCGCGATGATGATCGCGAGCTGGTCCACGCCCATGTGGTTGAGCTCCTGGAACTCGGCCACATGCGCGAGCAGATCCGCGAGCCATATTACGATGCACTTCTCCAATGGGCCAAGCATCTTCATGACGAGCTCGGCCACGTTGTCGTCCTTGCGACCCTCGCTGATGATCTGCTCCATCTGGTCAGCGCGGATCTCGTGGAAGATCGGCACGGGCAATTCTCTGAACCAGAGCTTGATGAGGTCCGCGAGAACACGCACATCGTGACTCGCGCCGGAGAACGTGCCCGTATTGATCTCGCGCATGGCTTGGTCCCGGTCGGCCTTGTTGGGTGACTCGCGGAAGATGTGCGGCAGCAAGTAGCCCTGCTTGACCAAAAAGTGCTCTTGCAGCATCACGAGCACCGCTGGGATGCGGTCCTCGTACCCGGGCACGGCGAGTCTTGGCACCTGGCGGAAGTGCAGCTTGAAGTGCTGATTGAGCAGCAGCTTGGGGTCCGTAACGTTGCCAGTGTCATCGCACCCACTGGGAGGCGACAGTCCGATGGCCGCGGCATCCTTCTTGACCGCGCTCTTGGGGTTCGCGGTCGTCGTGGTCGAGCTGCTGCCCGTGCGACTGCGCTTCGTGCGCTGGCCCGCGGCGGCCCGCGCCCTCGTCATGGACGAAAGTGACGCTGTGAGCGAATTCGCAGCGTTGCCCAGACTGCTGGTACTAGAGCCTGGCCTGGGAAAATTGCTATTGTTGTTGCTGTTCATCAAGAGCCCGCTGGTGGACGCGAGGTACTCGGCAAAGTTGTCCGGCACGCCCTCGAAGCGCGCTTCTTTGAAGTTGTAGTGGATATGCACGTCGTGCTTGAGGTCGTAGGGCATCCCGATCTCGTACATGACAGTGGAAGCAGCGGCTATGGGCTCCAGGTTGTCGTCCTGCGGCTGGTTCTCGGCGTCTTCGCGTCCAATGTCGTCATCATCTCCCATTTGCTGCTGTGGATGAGTGACCTTCTTGTCAGGCGAGCTGGTGCCACCAGTGCGGCGCAGGTTGAGGCATGAACTCATGTTATTGCGCAGCGTGCTCGTCCACTTGCGACACAGCGTGTGGCTCTCTGTAGTTGTAATGCGCTGGTGGCCGCGGCTATTGCTGCGGTTTCTGCTGATTCGTGGACTTGGACCGCAGACGCTGGTGATCGCGAACGTCGGGCGAGTCGTGAACGCGTGGTCGCTGTCAGTGAAGGTGGAAGGCTGGCGGATGCCTAACATGTCGTCACGAGCATACAACGCCTGTGAGTCAGTGTGGGAATGCAAATGCAGCCATCTGTGCACCGTGCGTGCGTTACCTGCGATGGGAGAATGGGCGGCTGCTGTGAAGCGATGCGAAGCTGCGGACGGGTCTTCCTCCTCTCGGTACGTCGCAGGGTGTTGTTATATGAGCGGCTGCGAGTGAGTGAGTGAGACTCCAGGGAGGGGGATCGCAGCAGAAACGGCTTCGCTCTTCTTTCTCTGTGCCTTGGTTGGTCGGTTGTGTGGCCGCCGTTGGAAAGATCACGAGCAGCCTGTGTGTGTGGGTGTGTGTGTGTGATGATGGGAAAACAGATACAGAAGCGTCAACACAGATAGAGACAAGGCTTTCCATGGAAGCCGGCGACATACACCTCCCTACCAACAGAACAATAGACGACGCCAAGTGCCGAGTGCGATCTTGGTGAGCAAGTGAAGTCCACTGCATTGCCTATGTGCCTTCAGCTCGCTGGCACTGCGCTGCGATGGGCTTGACAGAGCTTCAGAACGCAGGCGGAACGCGGGCGGAAGGCACCTTTCGTTTCGAAGGCGCCGGCGAATGGCTCTCGTGACAGACGCATGTATGTATTCCCAGCCTTTCCTTCCACGCTTTTTGTTGCCGAGTTCTTCTGCTTCCCCGAAGAGGCGCGCGCGATCTTGTTGTGTTTTGGGGTTGGTTTCCTTTCGAAATACGATTGACCAACACTCTTAGAATAGGCTGTTGGAAAGGATCAAGAACCAGGCTAGTGAACATGCTATTAGCGGTTTCAAGTCCCATGTGGCATAGGTGATATGCTATAAGATAGTTTCGGGTGGCTTACACTTTCTTCTTCCAGATCAGCAAGTGACAAAGAGGCACGCATGTTGTTGACATGGCATAACGGGCGGCTACGAGAACGCTGGCTGGCTGACCATCGACGCCACCGCCACCAGAAGTGGCTGCATTTTCCCAACACACGCACACGCACACCACACACGCATTGACCAAATGCCGCCCACGCCTACGCACGCATGCGGCCCTTCGGCGGTCGTCACCCTGCGTAAATGGACAGCCACACGGCAGAAGACATGCGATCGTCACACGCAGTGGCAACTTCTGGCGAACGCGTGGAAGGCTTGTAGTGGCGATTTCCCGATACTGTGCACAGCGTCCGTTCCAAGGCGCATGCATACTTGCAATTGCAATGGCCGAACAGCGCTTCTCGTCCTTCCTGTCGCTGCTGGCGTGTGCAGCACCTACAAACAGTGCTCCACAATAGAGGCGCACTTACAGCTCTGCTGTACTCACAGTGTCGCCAT
The DNA here is from genome assembly GCA_023334305.1 of Globisporangium canariense. Lineage (NCBI taxonomy): Eukaryota > Oomycota > Peronosporomycetes > Pythiales > Pythiaceae > Globisporangium > Globisporangium canariense. Next base: position 37,000 of record JAASGQ010000145.1, read on the forward strand.
TCAGCCTCACTTTCTGGGTTACAATAGCAACTTCCAGGGTCCTGACTGTCTGCCGTCCGCTACGCTTCACTTCACACTTCACTCTCGATAGGACGACCCGCGTCGCCGCCAGGAGATCGTTGGGTCAAACGTGAAGTCGTCGAATGTGGCGTCCAGGACCGACTGCGGCGTGTTGTCGACGCTGTCCACGACCGGCTCGTTCGTGAACATCTCGTCAAAGTTACCCGTATCCACCTCGTCGTTGACCAGCGGCTTCCACGGAGGCGCGACCTCGCGGCGCAGTAGCTTGTCCCACGCGATGGACTCGAAGAACGGGTGCGACCGGATCTCGTCGGCGCCGCGCGAGCCCAGTCGATCCTGCGGGTTGAACGTCAGCAATCCAAAGAGCAGCGACGCTGCGTCGCTCGGCATATTCGGAGGCATGATGCTCTGCATCACGCCCGGGGTCATGATCTTCTTGACCATCACTTCGCGGTTGTCGTCCAGAAATGGGTGGACGCCTGTGATCATCTCGAAGATGAACACGCCCAGCGACCACCAGTCCACCGCGTAGCCGTACTTGCTCATGGAATACACTTCGGGCGCGAGGTACTCGGCACTTCCGGCCAGTGTCTGTGCACCGCGGTCCGAGACGACGTTGAGCTTCGAGAGCCCAAAGTCCGTGATGCGCAGGTGTCCGGACTCCTCCAACAGGATATTCTCGGGCTTGAGGTCTCGATACGCCACTTTCACGCGGTGTAGGTGCTCGAGCGCCAGTACTAGCTCAGCAGCGTAGAACCGACAGCGTTCATAGGGAAACCCTATGTCCGTCATGTGGTGGAAGAGCTCGCCACCACTGCAGTAATCTGTGACGAGGTATAGCTTGTCCTTGGTCTGGAACGAGAAGCACAGCCGCGCGATGAACGGGTGGTCGATCTCTTCAAGGATGAGCCGCTCGGTCTTGATGTTCTCCTGGAGCTCTTGGCGCACCACGCTCGACTTGCGGATCACTTTCATCGCGTACACCACGCGCGTGTCCACCTTGCGCACCAAGAACACTTTGCCGATCACGCCCTTGCCAATCACCTTGATCAAATCAAAGTCGCTCACAGTCACAGGCACGCTGTAGGCTCGGCCGCCACGCCCACTGCTCAGTAAGGACGTGCGCAGATTTGACGCGTCCGACCTTCGCGAGTGCTTGGCGCTTTTCGTTGGCCGCTTTCCACCACTCCCAGGCCCACTGCTACCGTCGGACGACGACGACGTGCTTAATGAGCTGCGGTCCCGATGATGCTTGCGAGGCTTGAGTGAGTCGAGTCGTTGGCGGACGTTGCCCAACCACGACCGTGTACCCGACTTTGACGACTCGAGCACAAACTGAGGTGCGCTGCAGCCGCGGTCTCGCGCCGCAGCAAAGTAGTCGAACGTCGTCTCAAGTGACATGCTGATCGTCCGTGCCTTGTTGCTGCTACTGCGTCTGGACATTGAGGAGGACGATGAGTTTTGGCTCTTGCTACCGTCGAACGCCGCCGCGCCACCACTGCTGCCAGGTGCGACCGCCAAGTCCCCCACCGAGAGACACGTGCACGACAGCTGCTCTTCTGCGGACGGGATGTGGCCTCCAGGTGCGACCTCGGCATCGGCTTTAAAGTTGATCGCGCGCTGCTTCAGGAAATTGCCCACGAGCGGCGACGTGCTTTTAGCGTCGATGCGGTACGCGCCTTCAGCAAACACGATGCCATGTAGGCGTTGCACAACCTGGGCTTCGCGTTTCTGGATCAGCGTTGTGACAAGCTTGGCGCCAAAGGAGTACGCCAAAATGTATACGTTCTTGGCCTGTGCACGACTGATGATGTTGTCCCACACGTACAGCGTGTGTTCGTCGGGCGACGAGTTGCTGCGGATCGGGAACAGCTCGTTGCCCACGGTCACGTTGTTCGTGAACGGGTTGAGCACCGCGACGGCAAAGCCAAGCTCACGCGCGCGACGGAACACAGGGAGCATTGAGCCCATCTCCAGTCCTTCCTGGATGAGCAGGTCGCGGCTCCAGATGCCAGGCTGTACGCCCCGTCCGCCGTTGATCACGACCAGCAGGTTGTTATTCGAGCGCCAGTCAGACGATAGGAACACGCTGGAGCGCGCCTCCTTGGGTTCATCAGGTCGAGGGTCGATGGGCACATGCGCCTGTCTAAAGTTGAGGTCGGCGAGCATGTCCATCTGGATGTGAAAGATCGCGGCCTTGACGATCTCGTCGATCTCGCCCGCGCGGCGCTCGTCGCTCATGATCTCGTACACCGCCTGGTTCGACGCGCAGTGGCGCAATGTGCCCGAACCATCGAAGTAGTAACTGAGCTCTTCGAGCGACTCGAGCTGGTCGGACGTGGCGATCGACTCGCGCTCGGAGCGGCGGCCGCCAAAGCCCGACCACGACGAATGGCTCGAGGACATCGATGTCGTGTCGTCTGTGATGCTGCTGGCGCGATTGACACCGCTGCCTTCGGGCACGGGCAGCCCGTGCTTCCGTAAGATCACTTCAAACTCAACGGGACTGGGACACAAAATGTACTGCTTCCCATCTTCTAGACCCGACGCCGATGTAATGTACTGGAACGTGCTGGCGTGCAGGATGCGGCAGCCCTCGAGCATACCAGCGGGGCGATTCTCCACCTCCACTTCGTCGTCGTTGCAGCTCTGTATACACACAAAGAGAAGTACCATTAGTCCCAGCAGTACAGCGGGTTAGTGAGCAGTGGCTACGAAGAGGTGGCTTCAATATACGGTCAATAAGTAGGACAGGAAAGGCCCACTCACTCGCACACACGAATACACGATGAGAGCGCCACCACACACACACACACAC